>WEIT01039824.1:574353-589605 GCA_013389985.1 Dryoscopus gambensis
CTCGGCCTCCTCGAGGGCTCTGTCGTCGTCGTCGTCGCCGTCGTCGTAGCGCACAGTCCGCCGGCCGCCGTTGCGCGTGCGGATCTTGGAGCGCCGCCGGGCGCGCCGGCCCTCGCCGTACTCCGCGTCCTCCGAGTCCCGCTCCCGGCCGCCTTTCCGCCGTTTCCTCCGCTGCGGCCTCCTCGAAGGCTTCAGGGAGTCGAGGCCGGGCGTTTCTTTCCTGGCGGGTTTCGATCGCCTCTTGCGCTTCCTCGTTTCCGTGGCGTCGCTGCAGATGGTGTTATCAGTTCCAGAGTCCGAGGAGGAACGGTTGAAGTTGGCTTTGGAGCTTCCTGCGGTGCCGGGTGCTTCCACATCCTCGGAGACAGAGCTTTTCTCCTCCTTCTTCCCCCCAGTTCCAGATTCTGTTGTTTCTTTGAAGTCATCCACCAGTTTTGATCTCCTGAAAGAAGCTCTGGATTTTTTATTTGCTGCTACTCTGGTATTTTTAGTTTCAAGTTTAGCTAAGTCAGAATCTACCTCCTCCTCAGAGTTACTCATACAATGGTTGTGGGCCGAAGCTGCCTGCCTAGAAATTCCCCAGTTTCCCCCATTTTCTACTCTATGGTTTGTGGAATTCTCCTCCGAGGAGTCGTAGTCAAAATTATTCAGAGCTGCAGCACAGAGTTTGTGTGGCTGCTTGTGGTTATCGCTCTGCTGCTGAGTCTCTGTCTCCGAGTCAGTCCTTTCGTTCTCGGACTCAATAATATATTTCCTTTTAGAAACAGAAGACTCAGGGCAGGAAGCTTTTTTCCTGCCCGAAACCTGCTCTCTCTCATTTTCAGACTTGGAACAAGCCTCCACCTCCGAGCTGTCGAACAGCTTCTTCCTGCAGGCTGAGGACACGCCGCCCTGGAGCTGCTTGCGGTTCTTTCTGACGGGGTAAACACTTTCTGAGCTCGATAACTCCTCCTTTGCATCGCTCATGATCTTGATCTTATTGGCTGCCAGCGTGGCACACCTGCGGGGGTTCTTCTTCTCCACCACGGTGGACACCTTGATGTGCTTCTTGTAGTTGATGATGCACGTCCTGCTCCGCAGCACTTTGGCACTCTGGGCGGCCTCCTGCGACGCTGCTTCTGCAAAAGGGAGGTGAAAAAGTTCTTTTTAGTATCTTACGTTCCTGAAATCATTCGTTTATTATGCCCAAATGCTTCCACCTTTAATGAAATACACAAATATTGAATTTTATTTTGGTTTCAACTGTTGAGTGCAATTTATCGCAATTCTTTACTGAAAATACCATCGGTATCCCAGGGATATTTTTAACTCTTGAGATTCTCACTTTCAAACCGTCTCATGGTCTCAAAAGAGCATTCTTTAGCATCCCCCTGTTATTTAGCTACGAAATTACAACTTCCATAAGTCTGCAAACAGATTATTTAATATTAATACTTATAATCATTAAAAGTTGTATTTTTCTTACTAGAATAAAGCTTGCAACACTAATTAAGCCTTTTAGACCTTTTTAATGTAAAAAAGAAACTATAATATTTCATGTAGACACAAGTTTCACAATTTTAGATGGTTTCAGGTGGAGAACATTGAAACCCTTCAGTTCCTAGGTGACTTTAACACTCAGATTGCTGCTAACAGCCAATCTGCTATCAGTCGTTTTTAATCTAATATAGAACTTGCTTATGTTGTGTTTTAAAACAAATATTCAATATGTAAATCATATGCTCTGAAGATCAGTGTTTCCCTTCGAAATAAAAAATTATNTGGGCTGGCTTTCCTTCCGTTAAGGTTACGTTTCGCACTCGGCCTCCTCGAGGGCTCTGTCGTCGTCGTCGTCGCCGTCGTCGTAGCGCACAGTCCGCCGGCCGCCGTTGCGCGTGCGGATCTTGGAGCGCCGCCGGGCGCGCCGGCCCTCGCCGTACTCCGCGTCCTCCGCGTCCCGCTCCCGGCCGCCTTTCCGCCGTTTCCTCCGCTGCGGCCTCCTCGAAGGCTTCAGGGAGTCGAGGCCGGGCGTTTCTTTCCTGGCGGGTTTCGATCGCCTCTTGCGCTTCCTCGTTTCCGTGGCGTCGCTGCAGATGGTGTTATCAGTTCCAGAGTCCGAGGAGGAACGGTTGAAGTTGGCTTTGGAGCTTCCTGCGGTGCCGGGTGCTTCCACATCCTCGGAGACAGAGCTTTTCTCCTCCTTCTTCCCCCCAGTTCCAGATTCTGTTGTTTCTTTGAAGTCATCCACCAGTTTTGATCTCCTGAAAGAAGCTCTGGATTTTTTATTTGCTGCTACTCTGGTATTTTTAGTTTCAAGTTTAGCTAAGTCAGAATCTACCTCCTCCTCAGAGTTACTCATACAATGGTTGTGGGCCGAAGCTGCCTGCCTAGAAATTCCCCAGTTTCCCCCATTTTCTACTCTATGGTTTGTGGAATTCTCCTCCGAGGAGTCGTAGTCAAAATTATTCAGAGCTGCAGCACAGAGTTTGTGTGGCTGCTTGTGGTTATCGCTCTGCTGCTGAGTCTCTGTCTCCGAGTCAGTCCTTTCGTTCTCGGACTCAATAATATATTTCCTTTTAGAAACAGAAGACTCAGGGCAGGAAGCTTTTTTCCTGCCTGAAACCTGCTCTCTCTCATTTTCAGACTTGGAACAAGCCTCCACCTCCGAGCTGTCGAACAGCTTCTTCCTGCAGGCTGAGGACACGCCGCCCTGGAGCTGCTTGCGGTTCTTTCTGACAGGGTAAACACTTTCTGAGCTCGATAACTCCTCCTTTGCATCGCTCATGATCTTGATCTTATTGGCTGCCAGCGTGGCACACCTGCGGGGGTTCTTCTTCTCCACCACGGTGGACACCTTGATGTGCTTCTTGTAGTTGATGATGCACGTCCTGCTCCGCAGCACTTTGGCACTCTGGGCGGCCTCCTGCGACGCTGCTTCTGCAAAAGGGAGGTGAAAAAGTTCTTTTTAGTATCTTACGTTCCTGAAATCATTCGTTTATTATGCCCAAATGCTTCCACCTTTAATGAAATACACAAATATTGAATTTTATTTTGGTTTCAACTGTTGAGTGCAATTTATCGCAATTCTTTACTGAAAATACCATCGGTATCCCAGGGATATTTTTAACTCTTGAGATTCTCACTTTCAAACTTTCTCATGGTCTCAAAAGAGCATTCTTTAGCATCCCCCTGTTAATTAGCTCAGAAATTACAACTTCCATAAGTCTGCAAACAGATTATTTAATATTAATACTTATAATCATTAAAAGTTGTATTTTTCTTACTAGAATAAAGCTTGCAACACTAATTAAGCCTTTTAGACCTTTTTAATGTAAAAAAGAAACTATAATATTTCATGTAGACACAAGTTTCACAATTTTAGATGGTTTCAGGTGGAGAACATTGAAACCCTTCAGTTCCTAGGTGACTTTAACACTCAGATTGCTGCTAACAGCCAATCTGCTATCAGTCGTTTTTTATCTAATATAGAACTTGCTTATGTTGTGTTTTAAAACAAATATTCAATATGTAACTCATATGCTCTGAAGATCAGTGTTTCCCTTCGAAATAAAAAATTATTCATACACCTGAATTAAAAAAAAATTCAAAAGGAGAAGTTCTTGAAGTAAATTTAAAAGAATCAAGAGGGAAAAGTTGTAAGACAAATTCCAATGTCCAGCCTGAGCACCAATATTAACAATCTCTTCATATACCAAATCTGGTCCTTATTTCAATGTAAATCCTTTTCTGTAATACTCCAGCATATTCCTGTTTTTATGCTTTCAAAGGATAATGAATTTCCTTTCTTTGTTAAGAGTTTCCAGAAATTATACATGAATATTATTACTTGTAGTAGTTGTACTGTGTGATTTTATGGCCAAAGCACAACACATTTCTGCTGAACACTGCAAAATGCTGTATAAAACATGAATTAATCCACAGACTGAAAAGAAGAAGAGTTAAATCTTATATTGTACTCTGTCTGCCAATATTATTAAGTAGCTGGAACACAAGGCTAAAGAATAAAGCAGCCCAGCCTTTCTGCAATGCTGCTGGAATATGAAAATTACACTTCGTATAAAAGATCTTAAATTTGGAACAAATCTATGATAGAATGTATTCAAATTCCCCACTGAACATCCAGAATTAAAAGCTGCAAAGGTGCAACCAGGCGGCACAGGCAGAGAGGAGGAGCGTTAAACCAAGTACCCACAGCAACTGGGAGAGCTTCACAAAGACACAAAGATTCACAAGTCTGGTTCAGCAAGTTTGGAGTTCAGGCCAAACTCCAAACCTGGAATACTGGGTAGGAAAATCCAGCCTTAGCTCCAATCAGCTCAGCTGCAGGGGGCACTACAGCCCACAAAGTTTTGACACAATTTATCTGAAAACTTTGCTTTAAACCTTTTCTAATATACAAAGTCCCATGCTAAATACTATAAATCTATAATATATATTATATATAACATAATATACATTACAGAACTATGTAAAGGCTATGTTTTATATATCAAAATAGATTATATGTTATTTATATTAATATAGATAGTTAAAAAATAACCAAAGCTAAACTTCCACATAAATTGTTTAGCTGGTTAATTGTGCAGAGTGTGTGTATATATATATGTGTGTGTNATATTTATTTGAAAAATAGAAACTCTATAAATATGCCCCAATATATGTATTAAAACTAAGATCTTGGTACAAAACAAGTAAATATTCCACGTGGAAAACTGACACGACAGAGCCACCTTAAGAGCCAGTAATTTTCTTAAGATTCTTAAAGCCTGGTGACAGATTTGGAAGGATTAGACCAAACCCCAAGCTCTGAATAGTCTTTCAAGCTCCAAATCAGGACCAATTCCCTGATTATATGGAGGCACAATGTACATTACCTGGTTTAACAAACATCAGCAACATTGTCACAAGCTTAAAAAAAGCCCCAAACCAGAACAACTCTCTGAATCATGTGTCAGCCAGCACACAGAGATCTGAGTGACAGATAATGTTACAGAATAAAACCCAAAAATCAAAGAACTTAACTTTGTGAAACTAGTGGAATGGTAGATCTTACTTCTGCCCAGTGCCCCTCTGTCTTAAGAACTCTACACATCACTGACAGAATAAAATCTAAAAGTCAAATCAAGTTTCGGGTTCTGGTGCACACCATGGATGTGAGAATATAATTTAAACACTTTTCCATCAAATCGATTTTGAAAAACTATCAATAAAGTTACTTCAAACTGAAAGTAACAGCTGTAAATCTGCTGTAGTACAGAAAATCTCAACAGAAAATTAAGGGAAGGTAACAGAACTGCAAACCAGAGGGTTTTGGTTGCCGAAATCCTCAAAACAAGGAGCAGGACAAAGTGAGAGAACACTCTGCTCCCTTGGAGATTTTCTCTGTCACCTACTCAGTATTAAGAAATAGAGGAATTAAGTTGAAAAATGTTACCTTTCCTGATGATTTTTGTTTTTCCTTTCCTCTTTCTCATCTTTGCTTTTGCAGAAGTTTCACAGTAATTGCTGTTATTGGAGTCGCTCTCTGAGTCCGAATCCGAAGAGCGATGGAAGCTGGAGGCAGCTCCAGATTTGGAACTCCTTATAATCCTAGTGGGCACCAAGCTCTCCCACACAAAACTCTTCTCTCTGGCTTCTGCTTCAGATTCCGCTGTGTCCTCTAAATCACTCAAGACTTTTGCTTTTTTAAAAGGAGGAGCAAGCTGCAGCCCAGAGACTTTCCTGCCGTTCCACCTGTCCGACTCCGAGTCCGCCTCATCCTCCGAGTTGCTGACTGCAGCCTTAGCATGTGCAGACGTTGACTGGTCAGAAACTTTTTGGCTGCTCCCATCCTCAGAATTATGGCTTTTGGAGTCCTCCTCTGAAAAGTCTAAGGTGGGACTTTTCACTTTGGGAGACAGAGAGCAGACGAGGCCCCGGAGCTGCCTGTGCCCATTGCTCTGCCAGCTCCTCTGCTTCGTCTGCGTGTCGGGCTCAGAATCAGAGGTTCCATTCTCAGATTCGCTCACGAATTTCCTTCGTGGAGCCGAGGAGCCAGGCTGAGAAGGAGTTTTCCTCTTGGCGAGCTGCTCTTCAATTTCTTTATCGCTCTCAGACTTGAGGCCTGCCTCATCCTCGGATCCCTCCAGCAGCATTCTCCTGGCGGCGGCCGAGGCGTTCCGGTGGGGCAGCTTCCTGTTCCTGCATATCCCGACGCTTTCCGAGCTCGACACCTCTTCCTCCACGTCACTCATCAGCCTCAGTTTATTGGCAGCCACAGCGGCGCTCCTGCGGGGCGTTTTCCTGTGCCTGCCCGTGCTGCTGCTGAGGGACTCGGATGTCAGCACCGAAGCGTTTTCAGAGTCACTTCCATAGAACTTCTTCCTGACCGTTTTCCTTGTATTCCCATTCTCCTGAAGAAGCGCTCCTGTAGAGGAAAGCAGAGATTAGTATCTGAAATATGAAATAGCAGCTTCGAAATCTTGTCAAAACTGGGACAGGTTCAACCCACAGACACGATGCATGGAATATATTCCTGGTGACAGTAGTGCTTTTGATGTCACAAATTTCAGATTCATTCTGGTTTTGTGAAAATTAGAACTTCTTTATGAATTGCTGCTTTTTTTTCTTAAAATATGAAACACTGCAAGACATTCCCTCTCACCAGGCTCTTGGTTTTTGCCTTCCTCAAGTCATGAAAAAAAAAATCCTTTAAAAAGTTGAGCGTAGTATTTGAGAGCTTCAAAATTAGCACCAAGAAAAAAATTAGTATCTTACAGATACGATTTAAAAAAATACTAACTACGCTTAGTTATTTTTATAAATATATCTAAAAATACATATAAATATGGACTTGTCTTGCTGTTCACAAGCAACTGCTCCCACCCTACCTGTCTGTTTCCTCTGAGCAGCTCGATTGCGAGTCACCCTGCGATTGCTGCTCCTCCTGCACATGCCGTTGTGCAGGGGAGGGGACACAGGAGCCCCAGAACAGCCTTTGCTGTCTTCTGAGCTGCTTGAGGAGGATGAAGATGAAGAGGAAGTAGATGAAGAAACCCCAGAACCTTCTATTTCACTCTCTGTTAAAAAAAAAAAAAAAAAAAAGGCAGTAATTGGCAATTAGAATTCTAAACAGCTTCCAATTAAAAGCTACAATATGCTGAGCCTGGAAATCTTCAGTTTCCTCACATTATCTTAAAATACATTTCATGCCTCAATATCTTACAGGGATCAAACTGATATCTCAACAAAATCCATATTCACGCAGTGTTCAGTGACAGGAAGCCTCTTTAACCTGTATTTAAGTTTCAAATAAAATAAAGCAGCTCCTTTCAAACACCAGATTTAAATGAAAAGCATGTTTAAAAAAAGCCCCAAATACAGAACATTTTCTAACAGATTTTACCAGCACTTGCAGTTTTATTCTTTGAAATAAGCTGAATTTTTGTCAAGGTGAGACGTAGGGGAAAAGACAGGAAAGTTTTTAAGTCTCAGAAACTTCTGTGACTTGCTAATTGTGGATGACAAGTTTTATGTAACATATATATGTATACAGGCATATAATTTGTATTTTATAGAGTATCAATTATTAAATATTCTACACTTTGCTGTTGACAGATTTTTTGATTAACAGAAGCAAATTGACTGCGTCCTACATGATTTCAAAGCAATTTTATACAATCGCTGCAAATAACATAAGTGTCCAAAACCCAATAAAATACACAAAATCCTGCATCACACAAAACCCCAAACCTCGTGCGAAAAATACCGCGTTAAGAACGCAAAGCTCATTTAACAGCTCAGGACGCAAACGGCAGCAATTACAAACTCTGACCTGATGACAAAGCAGAACAATTGGTTAGTGTTGTGGCTCTGGCTTTTCCGTTCCTCTCGAAGGCCGCCAGGCAGGCGGAGTCGGAGCACTCTCCCGAGGAGCTCTGGTGGGAGGTGCCAGCGCTGGGTTTATGGCTTGCGACGCACGCGGCTCTGCTTGAGGTAGGCTGAGGGAAAGGATCTTCCTGCTCACATTCAAGTTTGGCCTGAGGCTTTAATGGTTTCTGCTTCAAATTTCTACTGAGAGTGAAAGTAGCAAAAGCAAAGTAGGAGAGATAAGGCAATTATGTATTTTAACAACGTTTAATAGGGTTTTATATCTCTGGGAGGGTAATTATTGGCTAATGCGGTGTGGGACAATTTTAACTCTGACAAGGAAAAACATGAAGTACTTTCATGAAAACAACAGTCTGCACCCCCAGGGAAGCTACACAAGAGGAGTCAATCTTTCTCTGCTCTGAGAAACAGAGAATTTAATGGTGGATGTCCTCTAGACAATTCATATTCTCTTATTTTCACCAGGAAACTGCAGCAGCAGCCACAATTCCTGTTGGGTTCCCAGCCTCTGGATAATTGCACGTAAGCTTCAAACTTAAGTGCTATCCAGACAAGCATAATTCCCCAATAAACTGAGTTCCCAACACACACAGAGGGTGGAACCTTGCAGACAGTTCACTGGCTAAAATAAAGAAAACCTCACTCATTTCATCCTTCCTTACCACACAACGCCTGAGCGCTACCTGCTGTGTCAGGATGTCAATTCTTTTCACCTACAGAACTGTTTGGTCAGTTTTCTCCTCACACTGCAGGTTTTCAGACATTCACCCAGGTACATAATGCTATTTCTGCTCTCCCAAACCTCACTTCTGCTGTGCCCCACGGCCCTGTGAACAACCACACACAATTCTCCAGGTATGAGCACAAGTGAGGTTCAAGAGACAATTTCTGCCTATCGTGGTGTGTGGCACTGTTCTCTCAGCCTTTTAATTGTTTGCATATCTTGGAGTCAGAGAATCAGAGATTCTCACAGTTTCATGTAAATAATATTTATTATTATTTTAATTGGTTTTTATATTTACATTCCTTTTCCATGCTAGAAAAAGGTTGATTGACTTTTGGTTTATTCAATGTGATTGAGAAGGTGTCGCTTCAACCTTCCAATCACCTGTAGTTATAAGAAATTTATAAATATTGTAAAGTAGTAATAAAGATACTTCTTCTTATTCTTCTAACACTTCTCCTGTCTACGTGTGATCTTTCTGTGTCCACTAACGACAGTGGTGTGTGGTTATTTTAAAGTATAACAGTAATTCCCTGAAATTAGGTGGTTTTTATTAAACTTTTATTCCTATTCTTTCTGTGCCAAAGGAGGAAGATTGGACAGCAGCAGAAAGGAAAAACTTCAGTTTCAGTAATTCACCACATTTAGCTTTCGTATTTTGTCCCACAAGCAAATTAAGAACGTGAGTTAACCACGTCAAACAGCAATTGTGTCAAAAGTTTATTTGCCTTCAAAAGAGAAAAGGCAAATCTCGCTCCCAAATGAATGCTACAGCCAGTGACAATTTCTAGAAATTCCAAAGGACTGATGTAGTTCTGTACAGGATAAAATATGGAATTTATGCACATTAATCTTTGCAATATATCCAGACAGTAGATCTTTGTTTCATTCCTCATTATTTTAGTTAAATACTGATTTTCTGACTCAAATATTGAAAAAACCCCTCCCAACCTTTTCTACTCTTCTGCCTCTTCATATTTCTCAGTTTTATAACTACCAAAAAGCCCCTCTTGTTTTCTTCTTTTTTTTTTTGCATATTTTTCCTACAGCTTGAGAATTATAAAAAGTCTCACTGGGGTTACAAACCATTGAAATAACCAATTATTCCCCTCTTCACAGACTAAATGCGAGAGTCCATATGAATATCAGTCAGCTGAGATAGATCTTTATACATTCCTAATTTGGTTACCTGAGCATTTTGGTGGGCTGCTGTGCTGAGCTTTGATTATTAAATCTTCTCGTGTACCTCTGGTTTCTCCGTAGCTTTTCATTCTGTTTCTGACCATTTTTGAAATCGGAAACAATTCTTCTGATTTTCTCTTCAAACAGGGCTGACAATCTCAAGGTCATACTGTAAATCTGGGTAAGGAAGTGGTTTGTATTAAAAACAGAGCCTTTGATCCAAGACTGACAGTTGTAATATTAAAGGCTGTACAGAAAAGCAATAGGAAAAGCACAGGTAGTTCTATGTAACACTAAATAACCAGGAAATTAATATATGAAATATATTTGTCATATTTCTCCCCACTATGTACCCAACCAGCAGCTTTACCAAAAGTACTGATAAACAAATTGCAAAGTAAAATTTAATTTCATGAAGACACTCATAAACCCCCAAGTATTAACAGCTACCTTTGACTTTTTGTTTGGAGTATAAGATTTTGCATTACTAAATATCAGCCTTATATCTTTGCACAGTTCCATTGGAGTGTCGTAATTTCCAGCTTCCAGAGTTTCTTTCACTGTACCAAAATCCATTGGAGTGTCTATAATATGTCTGTAATCCTATAAAAAACATATGAAAAAAAGATTTCTGTGGAAGTACGAAGCAAAAAGCCACTTCAGAATTTGATTTCTGTCATTTAGGAGTAGCTAAAATTACACAGATTATCTTCACCAGCAGTGGGAAGAGAAGCACCACAGCAGAAAGCAACACTTGTGCTGAGATTGGTTGATTTAAAATCTCCTTTCCATAATCCCCTAAATTTTACCATGAGAAACAACAGATCTGCTGTAAAAAAACAGCCAAAAAAAGCCCCAAAACACAATGACCACACCAAAAACCCCAAATCAAACCCCATCAAAACACCTCAATCTTTCTTTCTCTCCTGTTCATGTTTTTTTTAGAGAACCTCAAGATGTTTTTAAAACCTGATGTGAGACTCAAACTCAAAATGTGAAGTCACCAGGTAAAGTTTCATGCTGTAAAGAAGTTTTTTTCCCCTTTAAATTAAGTTTGTTGGGGTTTTAGAGACAAAAGAGACTGAAGTGGTAGGAAGAATACCATGAACAGCTAAAAGAGAGGGAAAAAATCAAATTCATAACTCAGACTCAGTAAATAGATTTTAGGCCATCAAGAAACTCATTCTAATTGTGAAAATACAAATTTATGTAAAATTATTTCTCTGCAAGGCACAGCAAGACAGCAAGAAAAACAGACCCTATTAAGGTTATCAAGAACAACTTACAGGATATTGATCCAAATCAACTGGCTGCCTGAAAGGTTCAGAATCCTCACACTGGAAAATTAAATTCACCAGTTCCATACACTGCTTCTTCCAACAGTTTTCATCATAGCCACCTTTCAGGCTTTTTCCTTTTTTAAAGCCCCGTCCCTTGAGGGGGGAAAAAAGTTAGGAAAAGCATTACTGAAATACAGCAAGAAAAAATCCAACCTAATTTGGGTTTTCAGGTAAAGACTGGCCAACTCACTTTTCTTCTTCTGTATGATGTTCTTGGAACACATTTTTCATCATCCTGCACAAAATAAAAACAATAATCATAAAAATGATGTAGGAAAAAATAGGTGATGGGTGGTAAAAATGTCCTTAGATTTGAGACTGGGGTAAAATTAAATTTTCTTCTTAATTCTTTCAATAAGACAAAAGATGAGCATAAAAAAATACAACACAGCATCTGGGAGATTTGGAAAGCAATATCCTAGATAAGGACCAGGGTTGGAGTCTGGAATCTTCAGTGTTTGAGAAAAGGAAAAACCACCACCAGAAATTGCAATTAGAAGTCACCCAAGAGCTTTGAACTTCAGTGACTAAATATTATCAGTGATGCAATTCACTGATAATAAATGACATAAAACATTCATAAAAATTTCCTAATATAGTCCATGTTTGTGTTAGCTATGTAAATAACTCAGCAATTTTACCAACAATATTTGAAGGTTGGTGCTATTTTCTTACCACCACAAATTACAGGAATTTTCCACAAAAAAACTCCAACTCACCAGATCCGCATCATGACAATCCTGTTCATCATCTGTTGTGCTACATAATTCAAAAATGTTTGTACAGTCCTGGTCACTGCAATGCAATTAAATCTCAGTTACTGCAATAGCAAAAGCAGAGCTGTTCTTCCTAAGATTCAACTCAACCACAACCACGTGCTACATACAAAAGGGAAGACGGTAACCAAGTATTAAATGGGATATAAAAATCAGGATTAGGGGATTGAAAGGGGGCTGCCCACACTCACTGATTTCAAAATAAACCTCTCCGTTTATTTTAACCTTTCAACTAAGCCACACAAGCTACAACAGCAACTTCTACACAGGACAGCACACAAGTTATTTCTTACAGGCTGAGCTGCTCAACGTGCTCAAGGTCAAGTGACGTTTTGGGACTCCAAACACCAGGGAAAAAGTTGAACTGCCTCGAAGATGAACATTTCAGTACTTAAGGTAACACTCAGATAGAATTATACACCTGTCCCTACAGGGCACTGCAAGCAGTCAAAGCAGGGCTCAGCACAAGGGGATATGGAGCTGTTTTCACTCTCCCACTGCTCAAAAGCACGAGGATTCAAGCACTATTTAAATTAAAATGCCACTTACTTGATAAACTTTAAGAGCTGGGTGGTGATTTTTTTTGCGGCTCTGGCAATAGCACTCCCAGGCTCGTTGAAGGTTCTGGCATTGCTTTCAATGTATCTGACTTCCCAAACCAATGCTGAGATTCTCCTTCAAATCAGAAAGCATTGCACCTTTAATACTAAAGAAAGGCTTAAAACCAGCAAAAATTGTATCTTGGTAATTTTCTGTCCATATTAGATTTAGATGTAATTTGTTTTATGTCCCTTTAGAGCAGTCTCAAGCTCTTCCTTCATATGGAAAACCCAAGGAAGCAAACGTAACAATGCACATCTTCCATCACTCATTTCCCAACTCTTTACTGATAATTCATCCTCAGAAAGTTTGTGCTATAAACTCAGTTAATACAGCTGGCCAAGTAAGCACTAGCATTTGTTACCACTAAATCATAAAATACCACTGAAATTATCCCAAGGACTGTGGATTCCCTGGAATCTTTAAAAACACAAGCCTTTTTAAAAACCTTACATTTGGCTGATTGAAGAGGGGAAAAGTATTATTTAATCACTACTCTAACTTATCACAGTTCTTCTGGAAATATCAGAAGCTGCTTGCTACAAAGCCCTGAGAAATGAACACAAGTTGAGTCACATCTGAGGAACTTTTAATTAATAAATACAAAGCACAAGCAATTAAAAAGGAGTGACAAGCTTTGTCTAATTACATTTTTAAAGACATCTCAGCTATGATGTTCCTATCTTCCCTCAGACGTTGCTTTGAGGCCAACTGACCCCTCAAAGCAGTGCCCTCTGGAAAATGAAAGATTTGAGAAACTGCTACAAATTGAAATTATAACTTGACAGAAATGAGCTGCCACAAACATGTGATTTTGGGGTTTTTTTTACAACTCATTTTTCCAATTCCTTACACCTGTGAAGCAGAGATATCCCAAGTCTGCAGTTCTTCACCTACAGAATTTCCAATTATTTCCCAAGACATTTTTTCCCATCTTATACAGGAGGAAAATCACTCTTAATGACTCTTCACTGTATTTATAGACATTTACACTGAATGCAGGTCCAGATGAGGATTATACTTAAACTTATTTTTGATCTATGGATACCCAGCACATCCAGCAAACCAGAGCTTTGTCATCACTACACTCTTACCTCTCTCTCTTTGGTAAGTTTTTATCATTTAAAATGCTGCTGCTAATATTTAACATTTCACCTCTTGTGTTTAAGCTCATTTCTGAAAATAGCAAGAGCTTAACCTCCTCCAAGTTCAGCGGAACTGAAGGACAGCCCTTCAAAAGCTGAATTGTCATCAGCACCGAATGAACTTCAGGCTTTTTTTTTTAATATTTGGTGATTTCAAATAGCAGATTTCTCCAAGAAAGAACGTCGGGCTGTACTGCAATTCTGCAGGGAGTCCCAAAATGAGTTTCTGCCTTGCTCCCCTGGCAGCACTGACCTGTAGAACCTGTTGGCCAGCCTGGTGCGGATGGTGGTGAGGTCTGTGGGATACGCGACCACCGTGCAGTACTTGGGGTACGTGCACAGGTCCACTGGGCCAGCAAAAGCTGCTGAGATGTCTGGCAAAAACAGCAAGAACAGCAAAATGTTACTGTTTGACCTCAGTTCTGGCCTTGCAGGGCCTGAAGGAGCCGACAGGAAACATGGAGGGAGACAATTCCCAAGGGCTGGAGGGACAGGAGCCAGGGAATGGCTTCCCAGTGCCAGAGGGCAGGGCTGGGTGGGATCTTGGGCAGGAATTGTTCCCTGGCAGGGTGGGCAGGCCCTGGCACAGGGTGCCCAGAGCAGCTGGGGCTGCCCCTGGATCCCTGGCAGTGCCCAAGGCCAGGCTGGACGCTGGGGCTGGGAGCAGCCTGGGGCAGTGGGAGGTGTCCCTGCCATGGCAGGGGTGGCACTGGATGGGCTCTAAGGTCCCTCCAACCCATTCTGTGCTTCTATTTCAAAGCTTGCAGGCACACAACAAGTGAGCTGAGTGTTATAAAACCAACGATAAATAAAATTATAAAGATCTCAGAACTGCACAGAAAAACGTATGCTCCTTACAGTACTTTATCACAGGCAATTTTTAAAGCATGCCATGGATAACCCAGGACCTGTTTACAAATGTAACATCAGGAGAGAACTGCCTGAAGCTCAGCTCACACTCACCCAGAGTCATGAGCTGATCGATCCCGCGGATAATCCGCTCACAGGCCTCGTCTCGGGATTTCATCCCCCACTCCCCCTCCTGGGGTTTGTACAGGAGCTTCTCCACCTCCTCCAAAGTCACGGAGACACTCGCTCCCAATTCTTCAGGCTGATCCACTGAAGAGAGCACATTGGGCAGGAAGTGAGAACAAGAGGAATTTTTGAGCACTCGCTTTTATTAAATAATTCTATGCTTGCAGCTGACCAAAAAAATCCTTGCCTTGGAGTTTAATGCTAAGGGTGTGGGGAAAAAAATTACACAAAATGGATACAGACAGAAAAATTTTTTCAATTCTGTTTTTCTGTGGTTTGGAATTAAATTTGTTATCTTTTTGACGGCTTATTCAGCTGCTCTCTCAGTATCTCCCAAACTTTCCTCCCCCCTCCCAGCTGGTACTGACAAGCACTGGAAAAGTGAATTGATAAGACAAATCAAAAATCTAGCTGTTTCACTTACAGATAATTTGGATTTGACCAGCAAACTTTATAAATTGTTGGTTTTAAACTATGTGCAGTAAGGGTTTGCTGACTGGAAACTATTTTATATATATTTATATAATAATACATTTTAATATAATTTTAATTTTATTTTAATTTTTATAATTTTAATATAT
>WEIT01039824.1:589632-605896 GCA_013389985.1 Dryoscopus gambensis
TTTATATAATTTAAATATTTATATGTTCTTCTCACACCCCTTTGTATTGTAACGCATTACAACAAATTCATAGCTTGAAACTTGAGGTGTTTTTTGAAACCTGACATATGAAAGTAGCAGGTTTTATTCCATAAGCCAGAGCTACACATTTAAAGTAATTGTTTTCCAAAATTGCTCTGTTACATGCAAAAGGAAAAAATACAGGTATATTCAAGTTATTTCACTAAATCTGATTTAATACTGTCTTTAAGACAGGAATCACCTCAGGTCCACTACCTGCATGAAACCAAGGAACTGGAAAGAGGGAAAAGCACATTCAGCTGATTTATTAAAGGATTTTTCTACCTACCATTATCAGGGACTGGTTCCATGTCCCACGGGCTCAGCTTTTCAATTTCACCATTGTCCCATCTGGTTCAACAAATAAAAATATAAAATAATAATTTAAAGTTATCTTGACTCAGAAGTGTTCCCTCCAAGTATATTTAAATCTCAGCTACAAGCACATTTAAATTGCAGCTATTTGTAGGTACTGACAGAATACACTGTATATATACACTGTAGAAACACATATATAAACAAAAGCATTGGTTTGCAATCAGCAAAAAGGAAACGTTCTTCATAATCAATTTCAGATTAAAATTGTGCTCCTGATTTTGGCTGCATGCAACTTACCCAATACATAAATCAATTTTACAGAGCTTGTATCAAGCAGATGAAGAAGAAAAATAAGATGCACACTTGGAAAAGTGAGATAATATCAAGGGGAAGGTTTGAGAAAAACACAGGAGTTTTTTTTGCTGATCACAAGAGGAGTTGTGGAAATCCATGGATTAAGGGAGAACAGTAAGTGAGGAATTTCATACGTTAGGTTTTCAATTTATGAGGAAGAACACATTAAGATAAAGAAAAGAATAAATACAAAATGAAGGAATTGAAGTTAATTAAGGTCCAGGACAAAGCAAAAGCAACACGAGTTTGCTATGGATAGATCTGGATATTCACTCTGACACTGAACTATTAGGTGTGAACATCATTTTGAGATCTCTCCAAAACCCACCACGTTTGGGCAGATTTTTACATGTTTTTAAAAACACGTAAAACACAAATGAATTTTGCTATTTCCAATGTAAAAAATGCCTTACTGGATCAACGGATCATTATTTTATTATTCTTCTTTATTAGGGGCACATACCAGAAACAAATAGATCAGCCTGCAGTTCACCAATTTCCCTCCAGAGCTTTGCAGCTTTGCCAGCAGCTTCCTGTCAGAGTTCTCCAAATTCCTGGGTCTACTTCTGATTCCTTAATAAACTCAGATATTTGGTCTAATGCCTCCTGTGCATTTATTTCAAACCAGCTGGAAACTGAAATGATCATGCTCGGAGTATTTTATAACCAAACTCCTGCTCTGGCAAGAGCAGCTCTCCCCTGTTTCGGATTTCACAATGACTTAAGAAAAGATCATTCAGCCTGTTTGATCTTTATGAACTAACAGAGTCCTAAAGGTTCATCAGTTCAGTTCTCCTCCCCAGAGGAGGATTGTATTATTGTACAATACTTCCCAAGTTGTTGCTATTCACAAATGGATACACTAATTCATAATTTTGCATGTAAGACTTTAGCAAGGGTTTAGTACAGCTTAAGCCCCACTTAGTTCTGCTTAAGCACCGTTCATCCAGGTAATGCAACTTGGTAATAAATCAAGCTGCCTCTACACAAACACCTATTATTGTCTGGCCAATAAAATAACAGAAAAAAAAAGAAAATTACCTTCACTTCATTTATTTTCTATACAACAGTAACAGTGGTAAATTGAGGTAAGTGTGACAAGAAGAGCAACAGACCCAGCCAAGTCACAAAACCCAAATATAGCTGCCAAATACTCCAGATATCTTCACACATCTCTCAGGATTCTGCTCTAGAAGAGCTGCTCGTGAGGCCAGGCAGAACAAAGTCCCTTTGGAAAGGGATCTGAAGGAATGCAGCATTCCCTCCCTGCTCACCTCAAAGCAGCTCTAGACTTTGCTGTTAAAGGCCGGTGCATTAAAATATTGAAACATCCTTTAGGTCTTACACAACACAGGAGCCCAGGAAATTGGTACCAGGCTTTTGTTCGTAACTGGAAACTAGATTTGGAACTGGCCAAGAAAAAAACCAAAGCCCACCTGAAGTTGCTCCTAAGGAAAACTGTGGTACACAACAGAACACACGGAATGGATGGAATATGGAAAGCAAGGGAACAGGCAAGAATTTCAATCTGGGAGCTAACTTCCACCTTCCCACCAAGGAAAATCATTGAGAGAGAAGACAAGAAGATGAGACAAGGAACTAAAATGTACCACAATCTTGGCAGTCTCACTGGATTGGCTATTAGCTATAAAATTTCCCTTCTTTGTGGTGAGCAACAGGCTCCAAAGCGTCTGAGTGAAAAAGAAATTAAAAAGTCCTCCAACGATGAAACTGTGACTATTAAATGTACTGTAAAAGACACAGGAACTACCTCTGGGCATGATGGAAATAGGAATATTAAATATTCACTTTTTATTCTCCTCACAGCCCTCCTTGCTGGGGGAATGCAAAGCAAGCAAAATCCCAGAATTATCCTGTCAGGGCCTAAAGGAGGCGACAAGAAGGCTGCAGAGGGACCTTCACAAGGGTATGGAGAGAAGGACAAGGGCGAAGGGCCTTAAGCTGCAGGAGGGCAGGGTTAGATTACATAACTAGGAAGGAATTTTTGACTCTGAGGATGGTAAGGCCCTCACACAAGTTGCCCAGAGCAGCTGTGGCTGCCCCTGGATCCCTGGCAGTGCCCAAGGCCAGGCTGGATGGGGCTGGGAGCAGCCTGGGGCAGTGGGAGGTGTCCCTGCCCACGGCAGGAGGGTGGAACAAGACAATCTTTAAGGTCCCTTCCAACCCAAACCATTCTGTGGTTGTATTCCAGACAGCTCGGACAGGGCAGGACAAGGTCAGTACCCTGAGTCTGAACGCTGAAATCCAGAGATTTCATATCCTTGTTTACCATTCCTCTCCTTTGTGTGAAGGCCTCTTTGTTGATATCAAAAAGGGTGCACAATGTGAAAGACAGAAGTGTGAGGACTTGAGGCATAAGGACCTCGATGTCAGCAACCACAGAGGAGATTCAACATTCCCAAACCAACTGTCAGTGCAGACCAACAATTAATGTTCACAGAAAACTGCATTGCTTGCTTTGTGAAAAAGACCCAGCACTAGCCAGTACAGGAAATGTGAAGAGGTCAACAACTTCTTTGCCCATATTACAACTTCTATTCCCATATTCATTACCAAGTTGCCACAAGTTATTACATATTCACACTGTGCTACAACAGCAACTTAAAACCAGTAAGCGACAACACAACCAGTAAAATAATTTAGGTGACCAATTCACACATTCTCATAGCACTGAGGCAGTTGTGTGAGAGCAAACACACTCTAATAACACTGGAAATAAAATCTTTTTGTACTTACTTGACACTGTAACACTGGAAGTGACTGTCTGGATACTGAGGCTGGTAAGGTTCCTGACCCAGCACTGTCCCAAACCACCAGGCATCATCAATGATGGAGCGGAACCTGTCAGCTGCAGCAAACACAGATATTCTGCTGAGGGAAGCATTGAACTGTGGGGCTGCCACAGGCAAGCAGGAAAACTGTGCATAAATGCACTGCTTGATTTCTCTCCATAATTTAATAATCTCGCCATAACTGACAGAACAAGAGGACACAGTCTCAAGCTGCGTCAAGGGAAATATAGGTTGGATATTAGGAAAAGTTTTTTACAAAAAGGGTGATAAAGTACTGGAATGGACTGCCCGGGGAGGTGGTGGAGTCACCATCCCTGGGTGTGTTTAAAAAAAGACTGGATATGGCACTCGATGCCATGATCTAGTTGAGGTGTTGGGGCACGGGTCAGACTCGACGATCTTGCAGATCTCTTCCAACCCAGACATTCTGTGAATTGTGTGAATTAAGTTTTAGCCCCACTAAAATTAAAAAAGGGAACAGAACAGTCTCGATACGTATTTTGGTGACTGTATTTACATCTGCTGCAGTCCCTCCATGATTCAAATTTCTTCTGCCTCTTGCCTACCAGAGAACCCTCTGACCCTACAAACAGCACACGCAGCAATCAGCCAAGGACACATTTGTGATTTCAGAACTGTTCAGTCCAACACTGAGCAAACACTTACAGGCCTGCCAGTTCCTCTGCCGGGCTTCGTCGTAGAACTGGCGTAAGATGAGGAAGTCAATAACATCTGGCATGTCGTGGTATCTGGATAACAAAAATCATCATTCAGGGCTTTAGGAAGAAGATTAAAGAGAAGCATGTTCTTCAACACTTCCCAGGAAACTAAAATTGCACGCACCTGATGGAAAATGATTTGTCTGTGTGTTTGCCAGTGGCGTGATCTATAAAGGCAAGCTTGAGGCAACACAACGTGGGAGGACCAACTTCGTATCTAATTCCAACGATTTTTACCAATTCCTGATCCTACAGGTGAGAACAAACAGCTTCAGCAAATTGTATCTCAGGCACCACGCACAGAACTATCAGTTTAACATTCATTAACCAATTGTACCCGTGTGCAAAATACTGAAATTACATTTGAGATTTCAAGGGAAGACAGTGCGTCAGCCTCAGGATTTTAACACAGGTATTTCACCTGGGCTTCCCACGGAAAACTCCGAAGACAAGCTGGTAATTGCAGACACTTTCCCCTATTGTTTCTATAGGAAAGCATTGGTAACCTCACAAATCCACGTTTTGCAAACAGAGTAATAAAACTCTTCAGTCACACACGCTGTAATTAACCCACAGAACCTTCAGTGCAAACCTACCCTAAGCACCACTTTTCTCCATGGCTCCTTGTGTGGATTCAGCTCATAAATGTTATTTCTTCTCACCGCTTCAATGTAAGCTTCGTGCCCTTGGCGGAAATATATCACCTAAAAAACACCCCAACGAGCCCCAAACAGTGAATGCTTTCCTGTAGTCAGCAACTACAATAATCACAAGCATTGGAAGAATTTAATCCATGCTCCTACCTCATCACCCATCTGAGGGACAAACGGGGACCTTCGGAGAGCTGTGTCCGTGATCCAGACCGGAGGGTGCCAGTCATAGGACAGCTCCAAGTTCAGTGGTTGTGCTGCAGCATCAGCCTTCACAAAACCAGGCATAACGGACATGAATTCAAAACAAATCATTCCATTTTGATTTGGCAGAAAACAGCGTAACTTATAAAGGACTAATCTAGAGCATTTCCAAACAACACCAGCAAAACCCCTCCAAGGCTTTTCTTGAGTTGTAACTGTATTTGTAATTCTAATACTAAACATTCTTTTCCTGTCTGGAGATTCGAGTGAGCAAGTCATTATTATGCAGGTCCTTAGCAGAAAGTTTTATGATTTAGATGACAGTCTCAGTATCCAATTAAAAATTTATCAAGCTAGAAACTTGATTCAAGAAACGATTCAATGTGGAAGAAATTGAAGAGATGGAGAGAAAAACACACCAAATGTATCAAAATTAGCTCAGGCTTAAAAATGAATTTGTCTGCTCCTTTATGGCAGAAAACAACTAACAGTAGTTACTGTAACTTAAGGTAATTGTTTAACTTTAAAAGTTCAGTAACTTAAAAAGTTCAGTATCTTAGAAAGGCGTAATTCTTGTAATTAACCTACAAAAAATTAAAAATTCAATGTAAGAATAAATGGCCACCATCGATGCAGTGACTGTGTCCCCTAAATTAAAATAGGTAAAAAAACCAGACAGTTTAACCAAGTTTTAGAGTCCCAGAATGGTTTGGGTTGGAAGAGACCTTAAAGATCAGACAGTGCCACCCCTGCCGTGGGCAGGGACACCTCCCACTGTGCCAGGCTGCTCCAAGGCCCATCCAGTCTGGGCTCGGGCACTGCCAGGGATGGGGCAGCAACAACTTCTGGGGACAACATGTCCCAGTGCCTCACCATCCTCAGAGTCAAGAATTCCTCCCTAATCTAATCTAACCCTGCCCTCCTGCAGTTTAAAGCCAACCTCCCTTGTCCTATCACTCCATGCCCTGGCAAAAGTCTGATGTTCTGTACTGGTGTTTAATAAACATTACCCCTTTAACACCATCAACCTTGAGAACCCTTCTTATTTGGAAAATGGAAGTGCCTTCACTTGGAATGCAGAATTCTTATTAATCAGCAAATCCCTCACATTGGGAATGGTCTCAACTCCACGTACACTGCGTGCAGCGACAGCAAGATCCTTGGCTAACGGGAGTAACCATTACTGTAACATTTTCTAATGACGGTATCTAAAACCTAAGGGAGAAATTCATTACAGACTGAGTAGAAGAAATGAAAGGTATACCTCCTCCTGCTTTTTCGGTTTGGGTTTTTTCCTCCTTTTCCTCCTCCTCCTCTTGGGAGGAGAGGATTTCTCAGCTGACACCTCGTCCTCGGAGGAGCTGCAGTACCTGACCGCCTTCCTCCGCGACGTGCGCACGGGCGGCTGCAGGTTGATGCCGGCATCCGCGATCCAGTCGGAATATCTGCTCGAGGAATCGCTGTGCACAGAGGGCGGGGCAAACACAAACACACAGCCAAGCTGTCACTGTCTCAGAACTCTGCACTCGCTCAGAAAAATCATCCCAGCAGACAGCAATTGTTGTTGAAAGCAACCTCCAAATCGCTTGGACTTGGTTGTAACCGGTACTTCACTTGAAGCTTAACGAAAATTTTTGGGACAATCAGGTAATTCAAAGCATACTTCTTCAAACAACTAAAGTCTGCTGAATTCTAGTATCAGTAATTTTTTTCAAGAAAGTTGTGCAATGGAATTCTGGACTAACTGGGAGCCCTAAGGAACACACAAGCCAAACACAGCTTAAATTCTTTGCAGTTACACAAATCCCACAGCTACACATCTGCTTGCTCCCTCATTTTTTATTTCTAGTACTACAGAATTCTGAAAGAATATCTAAAATAGCCACAATGAAGTGATTAAAAACTTATCTATAACAGTTCTACATAAAACTATAAAATTCCAAAAATTCAGATTTTTCAAAATTCTTTTTAAGAGGAAGAAAAAAAAAAAAACCCAACCAAAAAATTCCCAAAACGAAATTGGGGAAAAAAATTTCTCAAATGAAATCTTTCACCCATCCAAAACCAGAACAAAACACACTATAGAAATATTCCAGACTCTCATCTCTCTTTGCCATCCGGCGAAAAAAGCAGAGGGTGTTGGAGTTATGTTAGAAGATAGGAATGTTTTGGTGAAATGGAACAGTAAATAACAATACCATGTGCCAGTAACGTATATGAATTATACCTTATATGGTTACTATTTATATGATGATTGTTACTATTATCATATGATCACATCTGAAGCACAACAGAGCTTTCATACAACTTTTAATTTGTCAAAATTCAAGTAAAACCCATTATGGATTGTTTTTTCACCATACCTAGAACTATTACTGTTGCTTTTCTTGTCACTTCTCCACTCTTCCTCTTCATCAGAAGAACCAGAGCCCTCACTTTCTTCAGCTTCCTAAATTCAAAAATACACAGTCAAGCCAAACCCATGTTTTAAGGGTCTGAAACTTAAAAACGTTGTCTACATTATCAAATTCAAAAGAAGTTTGGTAAAAAGTTGTTAAAATGGAAACGAAAGGAATCAGGTCATGTAAAGTACATAGCAAAATCTGACCAACATTGCAAAAGGAAGAGATGAAGAAAAACAATCACATCTCCCCCTCCACACACGAGGGGATATTCTGTCACTGCTATGATTTTTTTCATTAGTTATCCAAGTTAGAATCAGATGAGGGTTTTTTCACCTTGCTTTAGTATCAACTGACTGACCAAGTACTGACTGGAGTACTCATGCATATATTTAAATGCAACACTGAACAGAAGAGATACATCAAAATATATTATGACTTTACTAATTTCCTGATTGTTGCTCATCAACTTATTTGCATTAAAATAACATTGTAAATGTGTTTTTCATAACTGAAATGGCTCAGTATGATGCATGGCTCGTGTCAAGTTTTATGCTATCCAGCAAAAAAAATAAAAATAATAGAAAACCCCATGATATTTCAGTTGTAACTTCAAGTGTTTGAATTAGTGCAGCTGCTTGCTATTTTCAGAGTAACAAAGCTCATACTCCTCTCCCTAAAACCTGCTCATACACTGTGTAGATGGACAATACTCACTGAACTTCTCATTCAATTTACATGATTTATTGTTTTTAGCCACACTGAAATTCTTTATTAAGAGGCAAGGAAAGGAGAGCCAATTTCTGAGGAATACCATTCCTCATCTTACTTGCAAGATTTCCTCATCTCCTGAACATCCTCCCTTCTGTTCATGGTTCTTCCTTAACAAAGCTCCTGGTCCAACAAGTCCGAGCTTCTCTGCTCTTTCCACTTCTCCCTTTCCCAGTTTAAAACTATTTCCTTGTGGGTGAAGCAAGACAAGGGCAGTCCTGTCACCCACCCACTTACAGAGTCTGATAACTCATCAGACATAATCAAAAAGCTCCTGCCACCCAGGAAGTCCCGTGTCACCCCAAGCCAAGAGAAACCAGACCCTGAGGAACATAGCAAGAACCTTCAAAACTTCCACAGAAAAAATCAAAACACATCTACCATCCAAAAACACCACCTGAAGCCAACCTTAGCATTGGCCACCAGATTTTTGCCTTGGGCTGTGGATTTGGTCCAGAAGATTCTCAGCAAAACCAGTTAAACCATTTATAAAATGACAAGAAATATTGTCTTTATTAAAGCAACATAACAGGTTTGAGAAGTGCTAACAATGACCATGCTCACACAAATACTTTCTCTGGAAAAAGAAAGGGTGGGGGAGATTTTTGTTTGCTTGTTTTAAGAGAGAAAATACACATTTATGTGAAATTTCATTTATTGAGCAAGTCAGGCTCAAAATCCAAACTCAGAAGAGAATTTACCTGCTCTATCAAGCCAAAGCAGTTGTCCCTCTCCTCCTCGGAAGACTCCAGCTGTTCAATGTTATTCCGTGTTCGGTAGTTGGAATATTTCCGTCTGTGCAGTCTGCGCTTCGACTGGATTAATGAAGACTCGGAGTCACTCTAATTTATAAAGAGGTGAAAAAACAGGAGTTAAATAAAAATATTTACGTGGCCGACTTTTATGAGGGGGAAAGGGTGGCTAAAAGCACTGCTCAATGCAAAAACTGAAATGAGCCTCGCTATGTTAAAACTCCCTTTCACAAATAATTTCCATGTAAGCCAATAGTTTTAAATTTGCTGTTCCAAATTTATTTGTTGTAAGAAATTGCTCATTTTAAACTACTGGGACAGCTCCACTCACATGACTTGATAAATGTATTTACAGAAGCAGGACATTAACTGCCTACAACGTGCAATTATACAATCAGAGAATGGTTTGAGTTGGAAGGGACCTTCAAGATCATCTTGTTTCAATCCCCCAGCTCCCCTCAGGAAAGGGGATCATGCAGCAGAATTCCTGCGTCCAACTGTTTTGTACTTCAAGATGCAGCAAATCAGGCAACAATCTTATAAAAACAGCACAATAACCGAGTTTTCCTTCTCGCCAATCTCCCCCACAGAACAGGTAATGAAAAAAGCATTTGAAAGGAGGGGAGTCTGAAGAAGCCTCCCCATACAAAACATTGTTATCTAAAGTAAAATGACAAGGGAACAGCCTCAAGTAAAGGACCTTGAATGCTCTCAGTGCTTTAGCAGGACCTGCAAGAGCTGTGTCTAACTGCAGTCAAACCAGAACAGCCTGAAAGCCATCCTGCCTCTGAAAATTACCCCCAAATACCTTAGCTAGAAACAGGCAAGATTGAAAGCAAAAAGAATTCCAGGTATCCGTAAAAATAAATCAAACCTTGGCCCGCAATAACTGGGAGCTGAATCATCAGGGTCCTTGAGGACCATACCAGAAAGCTCTGCTCTCATTTTCTACGCCACCACTTGTCCTTGGGCACAGGATGCTCGCTTTCCCAGAAGCTGCCACGTACCTTTTCCAGGGACTCAAATGACTTTTTCTTCTCTGTTGCATAAAGGTCTCTCTCTTCTTCCCCTTTTGCAATCCGATATTCCTCCTGTTTCCTACAAGAAAGCCATGAAAATCTAATTCTATACCTGTTGTGACAATGCTAGTCTCTTTATGGGATCTCTCAAATTACCGGATTATTGAAATTCCATTCCGTTTTTAATTTCAGATGTTATTGTTGCTCAAATAAGTCCAAACCATCCTATCATGCCCAGATAAGAGTAAAAAATATGGATGCTAAGAAAGACTTCCTTCCAAACATCAAAATATAATCCACGTTTTCAACCCCATTTTTAATTCACATTTTTCCCTTTGCAATCATTCTACCTCCCAACACTGGGAATGCTTCTTAAAACCCACAGAGATGTTAGTACCTATGGTTGTGCCTTTAAAAAGAGATGTTTAGTTACTAATTCTCCTTTTCACAGATGAATATTGATAGTACTTTTGAAAGCAACTGGTTTAGCATTTCAAGGGGCTGTAACTCATCACCTCCAAGAGTCTCACAGAACGCACAATCTCACCCAACTCTTCCATGGAAATGAATTTTTTTATTTTGGAGAAAGCAAGAATCTAGGTGATCTAGCTGGCCTTGAAGATGATTTAAAATAGTGCAGTAGGGGAGAATCATTTAACTGGACAACTTCCCCTTCTTCTCGTTGAATGAGCCTCACAGATGTCACACTGTTCTCTCAGCCTTCTAATTGTTTGCATATCTTGGAGTCAGAGAATCAGAGATTCTCACAGTTTCATGTAAATAACATCTGTTATTATTCTAACCATTTCTTGTATTTACATTCCTTTTTCATGATAGAAAAAAGGTTGATTGACTCTTGGTCCATCCAATGTGATTGAGAAGGTGTCAACATCCCCTTCCAATCAACTGTAGTAATAAGATATCTATAAATACTGTAAAGGAATAAACACTGGGGCTTTTTCCCCTTCTGACACTTCTCCTGCCTACGTGTGATCTTTCTGCGTCCACCAGCGACACACAATCATGAGTTTTTAAGCACACCCGCCCACAACGCCGAACGATTCCAACAGCACCCGTTCTACCTTCGGTTTGCCAGCACTAAATCTGGTAAAAACTGAGCAGTAAATCTGAGCAGGCTGCTGCCACACCTGAGCAGGCTGGGGGGGATCTCCGGCACCACGACCCTGCGCCTCCAGGCCTGCAGGTCCCTCTCGGTGGCCATCTGGCTGCGCGGCGCGTTCTGGTGCATCTGGCGCACGCCCTCCACCTGCCCGCTGCGCCGCAGCCCGATGTTGGGCGGGGACTGGATGTCCAGGCTTGGCCTTCTGAAGGCTAAAACACACAAAGAGAAACATTTTTGCCATGCTGCGCAGAGCTGAAGTTTGTTGCTGCTTGCTATAGGGATAAAAAATTTAGCGACTGCCGTATTTTTGTCTCTGTGGTTTGAAGGGCGCGACTCGTAGCCTTCAGGGGATTTCTCTCTTGTAGAAAACACTGAGATTATGCAGATGACTTTTAAAATGGTTATTTCTGCTACTGTTTTCAGATTCGACCTCCAAGATCATCAAGTGAGATTTAACCAATGACCATCTCGTCAACCAGACCACAGCGCTGAGTGCCACGTCCAGTCTTTTCTCAAACACCTCACAGTGAAAGGAATTGTGGTGTGACACAAGGGTTTTTCTGAACTATTTCAGACAGCTCTGAGGCTAGCGAGGCTCTAAAAAGCACTTTTCCTAGAGCTGAGATCATATAATTAAATACAGAAATATATAGCACATATTTACATATTTATATGATTAAAAATATATTTTTTCATATATATTATAATACTACGTAATTAAAACTACAAGGACACAGCTCAGGAAAGTGTCTTGTTTAAATCTGTACAGAAAGGACAGGTGAAACCAGTTTGAATAATGGCACAATACTTATTTTGCAAAAAATAAGGAATGCAAAAAAACTGCATTGTATATATTCTGCATGTTATTAATGCAGTTTTAAAGTGAAAGGCTTTGTAATTTAATCAGAGGAGCAGCAATGTTTTAATGAATAAAAATAGCTTAACAAGATAGCACTATTTTAAAGGAATCTTAGTCCCCAAAACAAAGATAAAGTTAAAACCTTCTTCAGTATTTCACACTGCACAATAAAAATGGAAACAGAACAATTACTGCAGAATTTATGAGCAGTCCTCACCTCTCCTGGGTGTTCCCTCCCCGTTTTGGGGGCCACTTGGAGCAGATTCTGGGTCAGCCCCAGTTCTCTGATCCTGCTCCAGCTGCAGCTGCCTGATCATGCCATCCAGGATGCTGGGCTCCAAGCCTGGCTCATCCTGGTCAACGGTCTGCTGGCCAATCACCTGCTCAACAACCTCTCCATCACCTTGCAAGGGTAAAAGAGACCAAATAAATGAAATTATTCCGATTATTTATTCCAAATCAAACACTTATGGCATGTAAATTCAAACACAGCTTGTGCATGTCACTGCCTGCAGAGAAGACTTGCAACATCCATCTGAATAACTGGGGTTTTTTTACTTATTTAAATTGTTTTCACTATGGGACCTTCCGGCATCTTTAGTGAACATAAATACAAAATATCAGGTGGAAAAAAGAGGTATTTTTAAACTGATGTCCTCTTAAGAACTAGTGCACAACTCAAAACTTCGGAATGCAGAGCTTTAGTGATACTGTTCTTACTTGTTGCTACATATCCAAGCTGAGGAATCAGATGTTCGTCTGCACAATTCTCTCTCCCTGGCACCAATCTTTGATATTTCGTTGGATGAGGGTTTCCATCCACATCCACTAAGAAGGGAGGGGGCATGAGGTGAGGGGCCTGCTGAGTCTGCTCATCCAGCACGTAGTTGTTGGAGTCTCGGATCAGCGGCCGGTAGTCGGTGTGGAAGAACATCTGATCAGGAATCTAAAAGGGAATTTCATTCTTATGTTAGCAATTTGGGAAAAAAAAAAAGGCTGAAGGACAAAGAAGAACAAGCACTGAAGTCCCTAAAATCTCCTCAGTGGTAAAAGAAAGGCAAGTTGCCAATTAGAAGAGTTATGTATGATTTCAATTAACCCGGATGGGTGTTGCAGCGCCGCAACTTTTGACAGCACTTTTGCAGGCAACAAAATTCTTTCAGAAAAGAAAAAGCTGAGGTAACTTCAAGCAAAAACACTGATTTACACTGAAAAATATTTATCTCTCCTTCTTTTTTTCTCCCACAATTATCAGAATCACAGAATATTCGGGGTTGAAAGGGACCCACAAGGATCACCAAGCCCAGCTCGTGTGTGAGTGGCCCCCAAGTTTCCTTGCAAGGAAATCTTTGGCTAAAGCTCAACATCAGCTCTCAAAGAAAGATTTTCTTCATCGTGATTTCTTTCTTAATCTACGTCCACCTGAAGTTTTCTCTGCAGCTCAAAGTCTGCTGAGTCCATAAGGCTGAAGGAAAATGGTTACATAAATATTAGATCACAGTCAGAATGTTTGCTTCCAGCAACGATGGGAAACATGAAGAGAACAAGTTTCAGTTTCAGCTGAGAAGGCAGAGCAAGGAAAAAACAATTCCTTCAAATGACACACATGGAACTACCATTGCAACCTGAAAAAAATTGAGGGGAAGTGAGGAAAAGAATAAATTTGTATTTATCAAGACAAAAAGGAAGCAGGCTAATAGACTGAAAAAAGCAAAACATTTATCCTGGTTTTTTAGCACATTTTCCTAGTACTTCAAATTCCACAGTGTTGGATGAATAATTTACTTTTGCTTAATTTAATCAACTACAGTGAATCTGAGCTTGTGTGAAGAAAGGCTAAAGAACTGCAAGATAAACCAACAGAAATTAGAAACAGAAGCACTTTTTAGGCTGAACAATTAATGTGAATTTGTGAATACAGCAAAATGTATTCCAGGAGCATTCTGGGGAGCTACTCCCATGGGAATGTTAAGACACTGGGTTTTTTCTGCTGTGCCAGGATCACTCAAGCAAGACAATTTACAGACATCAAGGAATCCATTATATTTAGATCCCACATCCACATAAAGTATTTTTACGTATGAACTTTTGAATTAATTAATGTAATTTCAGTCAGAAACTCGATACAGAGATCTGATAAAAAGCTGAACTTACCTTTTCATAAGGCCTGCTACAGCCAAAGCCAAATATCAAGAGGTGTCCATGAGAGTCTGTGCATGCAAAATGCTGCCCATCGGGTGAAAATTTACAGTCAAAAACGGCTCCATGCCCTTGGCCTTCAATCTGGATTGAAGGAAAAAGAATTTAAGATTATTTGACCACTTTTTTCAGAGCAAACCATAACACCAAAAATTAATTACTCTCTCAAAAGCAATCACGCATCTCCCTAAATACCTCCATTAAGGCACAAATAATTTTGTTACTTCAGTATATTTCTTTTTCCCTTGGCATGTGAATTTAAGCCCTGAACCAATTTTAAAAGATGCACTAGAGGGTATGAAAAATTAGTGTTCAGTGAATAAAATAAAGAAATAAATGTATTTTTCTGAGGCTTTTTAGCTGTCAGCACACTGCTTGAAGTAAACTGGAGCTGATATAGATTGGTTTTGTTGAACAACTTTCAAGGCAAACCCAGAGAATTTCAGAACTTAGAAATAAAAAAATCTCTTTGCTATTGACTGACCAGAAAGAAAAAAAGGGATTAAAAAAAGTCTCAGAGAAAGTAACCTAATTTAAAGTGTTAACGATGAGCTGTCAAATGGAGCCCTCAAGCACTGTGTCAATGGATAACAAGATTATAATCTTTAAGACAGTGGAAAATTCAAATATCTGTCCACAAGAGTTTTGAAACAAGGGTCTAAACCAGAGCCTTTCAGATGGCACCTCACCTCAGCTGAGGAAAACAATTAATATGAATGAGGGGCACGATGATCTTTAGTAATAAATGGTGGAAAAACTGAAATAACCAGGAAATTTTAAGGTAAAAAGCTCTAAGAAAAAAAGAACTCATAAATTTTGCTGGTTTAGGCTTTTTCTGTTTTTTTTTTCCTAAAGGTGCCCCAAGCACTGTGCCAATGGATAACAAGATTATAATCTTTAAGACAGTGGAAAATTCAAATATCTGTCCACAAGAGTCTTGAAACAATGGTCTAAACCAGAGCCTTTCAGATGGCACCTCACCTCAGCTGAGGAAAACAATTAATATGAATCAGGTGCATGATGATCTTTAGTAACAAAGGGTGGAAAAACTGAAATAATCAGGAAATTTTATGGTAAAAAGCTCTAAGAAAAAACAAGAACTCATAAATTTTGCTGGTTTAGGGTTTTTCTGTTTGTTTTTTTCCCCTAAAGGTGCAGGGGGTGTGAGTGTTGGTGACGACTCCTTAAGCTGGCAGTGAACACACTCACGAATTGAGAACAAATTGTGTTTACAGAAGATCTTACCATGTTAAAATAATGCTTTGTTTTCGTGCCTTTGGTGATGTCCCATATGAAGACGTTGCCATCGTGACCCGCAGACAGCATTATCCTGGAATCAAAAGGATGGGTCTCCAAGACAAACACCTCGTCTGCATGGCCCTGCAATTTCAAATGGCACATCACGTGCCAGCAAGGAAAATCCACATCAGCAGGAGATTCACAGTGCAGCCCAAAGCCTGCGCTGGCTGCTCTGCAAAATTAAACCCCTGGCAGCCACAAAGACTGCAGCATTCCAAAGGTAATAATTTTCTAGATTCAAGCAAGAGCTGTAGGGATATGAAGCTTTTGCCAAGAGGGATGGTGAATTATTCAATGGGCAAGTTACTACACAAAAACTTCTATTTATTCCACATTTATTTGTTCCAAGGCAGGAGGAAGCAGCAAATTTTGGTTAAAGGAATCCCAAGGAACACCACACTTGCTGCTGTATCATTCATACAGAGCTTTCAGGACTAATCAGCTCTAATTATCAATTCAGCATGCACATGTCACTGCAATTCCAGGAAAACATTGAAAAAGCAAGGAAAATTCCATACCACCAAGTCATGGAGCAACTGCCCTGTACTGGAATTCCAAACTTTGAGCAGATGATTATTCACAGCCGTAACAACATAGTTGTCATTTTGGTTCCAAGCTATCATGGTTACTTTAGGCTTCATGAATTTGTCTTCTTCTGCACATGTGTCACTATTTAAAAGAAGTCAAACAAGTCAGAAATGTGTTTTTTAAGTAGTTATATA
>WEIT01039824.1:606198-619530 GCA_013389985.1 Dryoscopus gambensis
AAATATCTGTCCACAAGAGTCTTGAAACAATGGTCTAAACCAGAGCCTTTCAGATGGCACCTCACCTCAGCTGAGGAAAACAATTAATATGAATGAGGGGCACGATGATCTTTAGTAATAAATGGTGGAAAAACTGAAATAACCAGGAAATTTTAAGGTAAAAAGCTCTAAGAAAAAAAGAACTCATAAATTTTGCTGGTTTAGGCTTTTTCTGTTTTTTTTTTCCTAAAGGTGCCCCAAGCACTGTGCCAATGGATAACAAGATTATAATCTTTAAGACAGTGGAAAATTCAAATATCTGTCCACAAGAGTTTTGAAACAAGGGTCTAAACCAGAGCCTTTCAGATGGCACCTCACCTCAGCTGAGGAAAACAATTAATATGAATCAGGTGCATGATGATCTTTAGTAACAAAGGGTGGAAAAACTGAAATAATCAGGAAATTTTATGGTAAAAAGCTCTAAGAAAAAACAAGAACTCATAAATTTTGCTGGTTTAGGCTTTTTCTTTTGTTTTTTTCCCCTAAAGGTGCAGGGGGTGTGAGTGTTGGTGACGACTCCTTAAGCTGGCAGTGAACACACTCACGAATTGAGAACAAATTGTGTTTACAGAAGATCTTACCATGTTAAAATAATGCTTTGTTTTCGTGCCTTTGGTGATGTCCCATATGAAGACGTTGCCATCGTGACCCGCAGACAGCATTATCCTGGAATCAAAAGGATGGGTCTCCAAGACAAACACCTCGTCTGCATGGCCCTGCAATTTCAAATGGCACATCACGTGCCAGCAAGGAAAATCCACATCAGCAGGAGATTCACAGTGCAGCCCAAAGCCTGCGCTGGCTGCTCTGCAAAATTAAACCCCTGGCAGCCACAAAGACTGCAGCATTCCAAAGGTAATAATTTTCTAGATTCAAGCAAGAGCTGTAGGGATATGAAGCTTTTGCCAAGAGGGATGGTGAATTATTCAATGGGCAAGTTACTACACAAAAACTTCTATTTATTCCACATTTATTTGTTCCAAGGCAGGAGGAAGCAGCAAATTTTGGTTAAAGGAATCCCAAGGAACACCACACTTGCTGCTGTATCATTCATACAGAGCTTTCAGGACTAATCAGCTCTAATTATCAATTCAGCATGCACATGTCACTGCAATTCCAGGAAAACATTGAAAAAGCAAGGAAAATTCCATACCACCAAGTCATGGAGCAACTGCCCTGTACTGGAATTCCAAACTTTGAGCAGATGATTATTCACAGCCGTAACAACATAGTTGTCATTTTGGTTCCAAGCTATCATGGTTACTTTAGGCTTCATGAATTTGTCTTCTTCTGCACATGTGTCACTATTTAAAAGAAGTCAAACAAGTCAGAAATGTGTTTTTTAAGTAGTTATATATTTTAATTAGCCCATTTAAATATCAAAATACAGAAAAATAACTTGTTTTCCTGTGTTAATAATCAGACAACAGAAAGGAAGTGAAGAATTAAATTTGGGTTGAGACTTTTGTCCACAAAATCCTTCCTTTAAAGCAGATCTGGATTTTTAAATTTTAAAGGACTTGATAATCTCTTTCCCATTTGAGATGCAAGGCAAAAAGGCTTTCCTTTTTCATGGAATCTTGGCTCCTCTACAATTAAAGTCCTAATATAAATCCTCTAAAATTTTGGACTTTTTACAGTCAGCTTTTCCAACAAACTGATTCCAAAGCCAATCTCTACATTAGCTAAGCATTTTTTAATGAGTCCCAACATAAATAAAGATAATATTTTGTTTTAACCTCAATCTATTTCCTCATTCTTCCCACAAAATACATTTATAGGATCCTGTAACACTCCCCCTCAGCATTTTAGTCAAGTGAAGGAGTAAATTTTCCTTGAAGCACCTTCAACATGGGATTATCTGTATTCCACTGCAACCAGAGGCCTCTCTTACAAAGACTCTCAACTACACAGCCAGTCAAATCTCAAATATTAATATTAATATCTCCTCCTTTCTTTGTAAAATCACTTTTTTCCATAGCTGCACCACAGGAAAAGCCTGAAATCACCCTCCAATTAAGTCGTGCACCCAAGGTTTGGCTTTTAATTTAGTCACCTACAAATAATTTAATTAAAATCTCATTTAATCACCCACAAATTAATTTCTGTTTAGTGTCTGTGGAAGCTGACTGAGCACTCTGTCCTCCTGTAAATCACACCCCCTTCAGGCTTACCCAACACCACATAACATCCTGATTCTTATCTCTGAAGATATTATTCACACTGGGTGTCACCAGCATTACATTAATTCAATTTTTTTTTGAAATAGAAAATGGGAATAGTCAGCAAGAGCAGTCCTTGAGGAAAGCCACTGATCCCATGTCATAACCTCTCTTGCAAATAGGTCACCACCTGCTTTATTTTTACTAATCTAAAAATATTTCTCCCATGACACACCAGGTGTCTGACTAAAACCCAGACACAGAAGGCAGACTGCACTTTTTGTTCACCTTCTTCCCTTGAAAGAGACAATAAAATTAATTTGGTACAGAGTACATTTGAAAGCTTCATAAACACTTATGAATTTATGAAAGCACAGACTCAAACTTAGCAATTATTACATCACCAGAACACTCATTTTGCCCCCTCCCAAGGCCACAGAACTTGACCAGAATGCTGCTGAGACTCATTCTCGTTTGAGTAATTGAGTTTTTCAATCTTTCTGAATTTACACAACAGGAAATAAGAAATGAACACTTCACCTACCCCAGCAGTCGATCAGACATATCCAACAAAATACTCCTCCACTCTGCTTGCTCAAAACGCCAGATCCGAGCTGTCCCATCTCTGCTGCCACTTATGAACCTGGACAAGTATTAAAAATTAGTTAATTTATCTTCAGAAAAAATTTGCTTTCAAGTATATTTAGAGTAATACACCACCACAACATAAATTTTGCAGTGGAAGACTGATAGAAGTCAAGTCCTCAGTCTNAAAGTTGTTAAAACACGAAGAACACAGAAGCAAGTTCCAAAGTTTAACTCAATTCACAAATTCATCCTCTACTCCTCCTCAGTACAGTATTTTAGTGAAGTATTTTAAGTAATTGCAGAGTTTCAGATACTGAAGTAGAGGCAAGAACAAAGTAGATGAAAAGGACTGTAATTGATTTTTGACCATTTTCACTGCATCCTTCCTATTTCCTACACAAAACTGACTGAAAATTAAAGGCAATGAGAGGGAAAAGGAGGTTTATGAAGCCACAAACACATTGGGTATATTAAAAAGTGGCAACATTCCTCCAGGTAAATAAAACCCCAGCCAGGCCAAAAGTATCATCTAACACACATCAACAGAAAGCTGGAACAGCTGAAGTATAATTCTGCTCCTGCAGCAGTCCAAATTTCCCTTCCGAGTTCTAAATAAGTAGATTTTTCTTACTGGAAACATCCAGTAATAGATTCTTAATTCCAAAATAATGTATTTTTTTGCTCACGTTTCAGCATCTTTCCACATACCTGTCCCCGCCATTAGAAAACTGAATGCTGTCAACTTTGTCCTGTAAGAAGAAGTGCAGTTTGTTAGAAATTTTATTTTTTAAGCAGGAAATATAGGGTTTTTTGACAATTCTGAGCTTAGTAAAATCTGCAATAATGAAAAAAATGGACTGCTGTGTAATTTCTAAGAGTTTTAACTGCAAGGTAAACAGTCCAACAAACACTTCCCAGAATTCACTAACCATTAATGCATTTAAAGTGCATCTTTTAAAAACTGCCTGAATTAAATATGAAGGATTAAGAGATTAAACAAGCTGGTTGACAACCAAATCATATTTAAATAAATTTCCAATACAATGGATGAAGTAATAATACAATAAATAAGTCAACTACAATGGTGAGGAAATCTCTTGTTCCTACTCCTATTTACACTTTCCTTAAAGAAATAAATAATTATTCATTTTTATCACAATCAAAAGTGCAGGAAAAGTAGGTACCACACTTGATCTTCAGAGCTTAAAGTCTTCTGATCAAGCCTTATCAGTGCAACAAAAATAAAGTCAGATTCAATACTGGAGAAAGAATTTTAAGGCAAACAAAATGAATTAAGAGCATTGCTAAAAACCCACTCATCCTATCCCCTTGTGACTTCAATTCTGCTTCAAATCACTAATTAACTAATTACTTACAGCATGGCTTTCCAATTCAGCTATTTTCTCAGGTGTTTCAGAGCCAAAAAAATACATCCTGATGACATGGTCAGTGCTGCCAGTTGCTAAAAACATCCCACCTGTAAGAATCAAGTAATAATTAACCTGCTGTTAATGAAGAAATGAAAACAGGTCACCACCATTTCTCAGAGGCCTGGTTTAAATAGAAAACCCCCACAGCTATTTGAAGAATGGCACATTTTTTATGCTCTTCCACTGACACACATATGTGGAAGGAAATCCCTTTCTTGCCCCAGAAAGTGTTCTCAGCCACAGTAAAAATAAATTAGTGTTGCAAAGATTTTAAAATACGTAATTAGGGCAGTACTGGAACTTTTAACATTAAATTGCACAGAGAAGCCTTCAGTGGTGGGGAATATGGCTGTGGACAATCAGAATTATTGATGACTCTCACTGTAGCCTCTGTTGAAGAAATTGGTGATTTCCAAGAAGGAAAGTCACCTGATGTCTGTTTCCTTGTATCCATCCTCACTGGATTTTTTATATCTGTTTAATGCCCTGGTGCAATGTCGGTGATTTGCAGAATGGCTTCTCCAGGATCTCACAAGTCACGGGCCTCATTTGTGCAAGTGAACTGCATCAAAATTGGGTTGAAATGTGCGCAAACCAGTTTGGTGAAGTACACCAGTGCAAGCACCCCAGGATTTCGCTGTGGTGGCAGAAATCCCAAGATCTGCCTCTAAGTGCTGTCAAGAAACAAAAACCCCAAACAAGCAAAATGTCAAAAAACCCCTCCCAGCACAAGCCAGGGCTCTATGCTGACAATGTTAACAAGCTACACCTCGATTTGCTTTTCATATCTGAAATTCACGTGAACTGAGTGAGGGAAAGCCACAAGGCAGGAGTGAAGCGCATTAAAGGCACATTTCTGGATCCTGAGGAGAGAAGGATCTCTATGACATCCCTGGCACTGGATCAGGAGCTCCTGCTGGCAGGAACCACTTCCACTGCCCGTGACTTGTGAGATCCTGGAGAAGCCATTCTGCAAATCACCGACATTGCACCAGGGCATTAAACAGATATAAAAAATCCAGTGAGGATGGATACAAGGAAACAGACATCAGGTGACTTTCCTTCTTGGAAATCACCAATTTCTTCAACAGTCTTTCACTGCTGGCTAAGGGAAGTCCCATGATTTAATTATGTCACAGCTAACAATAGACATCTGTGCAATTATTTACTCACAGCTGCAGGTTTTGTCCATTTTAAAGCTGTCACAACCAAGTATTACAAGAACACTTTAAAGGAAAGAAGAGGTCCCAGCGCTCAACTCCATGTGACTTACCCACGCTGAAGGAAGAACAAAGCATCTGAACCCCTGGTCTGGGCTTCTCTGTGAACTTCACTGGCTTGGTGCTTAAAAAGAAAAGATGCTTGAAATAGGCCACACCACCCAAAACCTGGCTTTTAGCAACATTTAAAAACATAGAGATGTTTCTTCAAACGTGGATCATTTTGTGCCAACCACCATGATGTGACACAACACCAGACACGCACTGATCATCCTAGAGCACTTCTTTCTGGTAATAATTAATTTTTGTGGGTACAGACAAAGAGTAATCACCTATGGAACATTTAAAACTGAACATACATATCCTGCATGCAAGTCCTGTAAGAAACACCCTAAAACTACAGGACTGCTGGAAAATCAACACCAACAACAAGCTTTATTGTACTTCCTAACATATTTACATTTCCAGCCATTCCTCTTGTCCTACATTTGTGCTTTTAGCGAAGAAAGAAATTAATGTATTTCCCAACATATCTCCCAAGTCAATGGAACAACATAAATTTGTAAAGGATAGAGTCAGTGATGCTGCTTTAAAATAATTATGGAACACACTATTTGCACAGCATTTTGATTACCACAGAAACCCAGTGGAGGGAAAAGCAGCTGACTTATTTTACTCAGGCCTCGGATGGCATAAAGGTTAATCAGCAAACCATTCACATACTTGAATTTCATGGAATCTGTATCCCACTGCCAAAAGCAAACAGTTCCATCTGCACCAGTCGAGACCATGTAGCGCAGGGAGCCCTTCACCATGGGACTAAACTGCAAAGAAAGTAAAATCAGACACAGAAACAGGGATTTAAGAACTGCTCATGAACTTCTCAAGAAATTAATGTATAAGCTCGATTTACTTGGGATTTTTCACCTCCAACTGCCAGAGCAGTTGTTGGTAATTATCATTTTTAGTGTTTACAAAGTAGTATCACCCCTACTTTAAGATAAGTTTGTGGTCTGTGTTTCAATTACTGCATAAAAAAACCCCAATTCCTTCAGTGGTTTGGGTTTGATGTATTCACTAACCACAATCATTCACTGAAAATCCTGTCATGAATGAAATAATGAGCAGAGCAGACTGAAAAAAAGGGGAAGTTTGAATAGACAGGTGTACTTTAAAAATCCATAATTAAGCACAGCATGAGATATGAGAGAGTTTGAATGTGTAACTCAGCATCACTTGTAATTTTAGAGGAATTTTAGAGGAATTCCTCAGAAATACTTCTTTAAGACATGGATTTATTGCTATGCCCAGAGCTACACTTCAGAAAACTTTACAGGCACGAGTTTGTTTAAACTGCTCATCAATTACTAACATTGGAAACAGACATAAAAATTGTAAATATTGCAATTACGGTATTATTAAGAAAGCTTAAATTAAAAAATCCATATACTACAATAACAAAAGCACCACAAATATTTTGGCATTAAAAACCAACCCAACGAAAAAATGCAATGAATGCCACAGAAAGTGCAGGTATGAAGATTACTCTCAGAGGCAGCATTTTTGAGAAAAATGCAATATTTTTTGCTTGTACTGAGCTCCACAAGCCACTCTTCACCCCTCAACACAAGCCATTGGTCTCCCTGGAAAACACCTCAAACCTGGATAATGAGCTATTAATTTCTGTGTTGATTAAGGAATTATAAAAGCCAAAACTAGACTGAATCCAAAGGACCACCAAGAGCACATCGTGTATCAAACCACCTTCAGATTTAAACACACAGGTTACACCTTTGTGCTTCTGAAATAACTCCTGTTTTTGAGATTAAAACTAATACCCACATGACAGAAGCTGTAGGAATCACACAGTGGATCAGGAATTCCTGCACACAAACCAGCCTATCACGTCTCCAGTAAGATACAACAGGAGGACATGGTGTTTCCCAGGAATTCCCTTTGGTTCCAACAACTCAAATATTATAGGTAGTGATCTCAAAGGGAAGAATTCCTGGCATTATCTTCGGTTATTCCAGAGAGACAAGGAATTTATTTGCTTTTAAATAAGGTTATCCTGTGATTTTACTAATTTTTGACAGGAATATTTGCATATTCAAATTTCACTACTCCCACAGGCAGGCACACAGCAATAATTTCAGTTTTTAATATGCAGAAACACTTCAAAAGCCCCATACCTGCAATGAGGTAATGGACCCTGTGTGCCCGTGCAGGACAGCCACTGGTGCACAGGTCCTGAGACACCACACTCGGATCATCTTGTCACAGCTCCCAGCTGCAATCATGGTGTTCTCATAGTTCACAGCCATGTCAGAAATCTCTGCTGAATGTCCTCGTAAAGTGGCAAATAATCTGCCATTGTGCGTGGACCAGATCTTCACCAGACAGTCATCTGAGCCCTAGAGAGAAATATTCATTAAGGACAACTTCTGACCTTTAATTACGGCAAATTGTTCCACTCAAGCACAGCGAGGGAGCCACATTTAACAGCGCTGATATTCATCTCCACAAGTTTTAGCCTAACACCCATTTCCAAGCTCTTTTCCTTGTATCACCTAAAACTACATTCAGAGTTGGATATATTTCATCAACTTACAGTAAATATTCTGTGTCCAGTCCTATCAAATGCAACACAATACACGGAAGAGAGATGGCCAAGGATCCTTCTGTGCATCTTGACATGCTGGTACATACTTCCTGGGAATGAAGTGCTGAACTTGGCATACCCAGTTAATTGCTTTGCTCGATGCACCTCCACTAGAACACAGAAATCACATCATGTTTCAAACATGTCTGTTCTAAAACTTGGGTTTATTTAACGGCCATTAATATTAAAGAGTTATTAGAAATGACTTCTAGATTTCATAAATTTTCATAAATTTTCCTTGTATCTGCAATTTTTTCTCTGTGTAAAAACAGCATTTTAGATGCGCTCAGCAGCAGTGGGGAGAGGTGAGAGGAGCTTACCAAGATTGGGTGGGGTGCCGTAGTTCACAGGCATTTCAGGGGGTCTGCCTCGATGAAGAGCAGCAAATGCAGAGCCCTTCCAAACAGTGTTCCTGCAATCTGTAAAAACAGTTGAAGTTCATCCTAAGTATTTGTTAAAAACGCCAAGAGAGCTGCAGTTCCAAAACACAGCAAAGAGCCCATCTAGAGGTGGTCTCAAACACAGGATTGAACCCACTAAAAAACCAGGCACCAACTGCCCCAAAACTTCTCACAAACAGTGCAGAGACAAAGAGAAAAATCTATTTAATAGTAACAGAGGGAGGAAAAACCAACAAAATCAACCACCAAACTTTGAAATTACTCTAAATGATGGTACCCCTGCAGTTCACATGACACAAAACTAACATTTCCACTGATTTTAAACATTTTCATGAATATTTATGCAGAAATGTAATGAGTATCAGTATGAAGTTATTTAGTGAGATGATCTCCAGACCCTTTCAGTACCTGAAGAGGGTTTACAAGAAAGCTGGAGAGATCTTTTTCACAAAGGCTTGGAGTGAAAGGACAAGCGGGAATTGCCTCAAGCTGAAGGAGGACAGGTTTAGGTGGGATCTTGGGCAGGAATTGTTCCCTGGCAGGGTGGGCAGGCCCTGGCACAGGGTGCCCAGAGCAGCTGGGGCTGCCCCTGGATCCCTGGCAGTGCCCAAGGCCAGGCTGGACACTGGGGCTGGGAGCAGCCTGGGGCAGTGGGAGGTGTCCCTGCCATGGCAGGGGTGGCACTGGATGATTTTTATGGTCCTTTTCAACTCAACCCATTCCAGGATTCCAAGAGGTCACTTCCAAAGTGTCACTTCTGCCTTTGTTACACTATTCCCCAAATCTGAACTCTGCACACGTGACAGTGTATCACACTCTTTTCAAGTAAAGAACACTTCATACCTTTTGCTGTCCGTAGCAAGGACTGTCTTCCTGCCCCAAGTAAGGAATTCACCCTGGAAATGCTGGGTGGGATCTCCTTATCCAGGATAGGGCCAATACGCTTGCAAATTTGTAATAAATGATCTGGAGCCACATGTTTGTTGGACAGCACCTGACAGAAATTTAGAGTTTAAAATTAAGGATGGTACATCCAGAACAGATGAATCTAAAAGCATCAATATGCACAGGTCTATTAGATTTTTTTTTTTAAAGTTCAACTTACAGAAAAAATTCAGTTCTGTTAAGCTCTAATCTAGTAAATTCAGTGGGTACTCTGCGAGCTAGGGAGAGCTGTAGTAAAAATAACTGGAGCAAAGTTACTCACTGCACATCAATATTTTATTACTAGAAGCTGGCAGGAATCACCCCTGTGGCTCCCAGTTGTGAGGCACCCTACACTGAGTGTCTTTGCCCAATTCACCCGACCATTTGTATTAAAAATAAGAAATAAAATTCAAACCCTCATAACTCGAGATCACTGAGAATGTGGTTGCAACCAAGCACAAGAATTTATGCAGCCACTACTCGTACTTGTTCAGTGAACTGCGAACCAGCAGGTTTGAGTACAATCTCTCTGGAAACAGTTTCCTTGAAGAACCAGTACGACATAGCCTGAGTCTGCCCTACTTCCTTAAACCAGAGGATCAAACCAGTCATCCCTACATTCAGGAATGATCCCACACTATCTTCATCAAGCAACCTAAAAAAAATACACCCCCACACACACTCAGATGGCTCAGACAAGAACAGATGCATGCGGGTTTTGATCATTTTCCCCCCCTCTTCTTTCTGAGAACTCAATCTAAAAAACCCTTATTTTCATAAAGACAACCACAATAACACAGAAGTCAAAGACACAAACGAAGAGTTTAAGCAGCCTTGAGTCGAGCAAACCGTCAGAATCACACAGTGAAGCTGCTGGGGAGGTCTGAAGCAGCTGGCACCAAGAGCCCCACGCCTCTAAAACGGCGACCTGGCCATGAACAAACCCCAGCAGCCACACGGCTCCTGCCGCAGCCAGAGAATTCCCGGCCAATCCGTTCGGGAGAGGCCCAGGGCCACAGCAGCTCAGGGATGCGGCCTCCTGCCCAGGCAGAACTGGCTCGTGCTGCTCCCTCGGCCGAACGACGGAGCTCGGGGGAGCAGAGTGTCCTAACCAGGCCGATCTCCTCAGCACAACAGTGGGAATAAAAATGCCACACGCCGCCAAAAAGTTGCCCGAACGCACGCCGAGCATTCAGAAGGCGCAACTGAAGTCACAGCCTTGCACTTGTTTTTAATAATAAAATCCAGGTATAAAGCTTGTGGGGCACAGCTTGTGTTCCTGGCGGGGTGGGAGGCGATAGCATCAGTAAAATAGTTCCCATTACCCCACAGGCAAATCTATCCAAGCAGATCAGCTCATCAGATGCTTCAGATCGATTATAAGAAATGTATCTGGTAGCCCAAAGATTACAAAACGCAGTTTGACATAATTTCTCTATCAATTTTGACTCTTGAATTGGTATAGAGCAGTACCAGCCACAATGTTCAAGACAGAAAGGTCAGAGTGCTTTGTGCCAAACATTAAAACCCTTTTTGTCTGCATGCCATCAGCAATAAGTACATTTTCCAAATGCAACCCTTGCATACAAAACCCCGCAATTCCTTTCCTTTTTAAGTAGCTTTGCTCAGATTTTGGAAGGAACAGTTATTTTAAAGACTGCCAATTCCATGATGGGCAAAGCGGAATAGAAATAATTACACCACGTAATTGCATTTGTCTGTGGTCTCTGCAAATTTAGAGTGAGACCAGGGGGACAAGAGGTTCCCAGAGCCCCTCAAAAAGCAGAACCTAAAACCTTGAGAAGATTAATTTAGATATTCTGAAACAGTACTACCCTGTGCAGAGATTTCCTCCAAATTGTGCAGGAAAAACAGGTAGAAGCAGCACTTATTAAAGAATTAATCTGACAATTGTATATGCAGAACAATCACAGTTAAAATCCAGCTCTGAAATCAGAGGAGTCCATATGTGGTGTCTCCCAACACCCTGCTTTTTGTGAGAAGAAAGGGGGTAAAAAACCAACAATGAACCAACAAAAAAACTCCCAGCAGCTCTTTTTAAGCTTAATCCTACTTTCATCTTTGCTAAGTTCAAGTCAGAGCTTGGAATATTCCTGTTTAACAAGGCCAGGCTTCTTAGTGACTTAACAAAACTCATCTAAAACCTTCCCTGCTCGACTGACCACAGCGACAAGTACAGGAAATGGAATCAAACTTATCATTTCAAGCAATACTTAAATAATTAAGAAAATATTTTAAACAACATTTCATTCCTTATCTATGCAAACACGATCCTGAGATCTTTTAAGTCCTTCACAAGAGGGAGTTCACTGCAACAATCAGTCAATTAACCTGGAATGCCTGAACCTTGGGTGGGAAAAAGCAAGGATCAACACCTCTTTAAAGGAAACAGTATCAACAAAATAAAGCAGGATAAAAATCACACCGGGCAGGACAGGCACCACCAGGCCACCACTCGCCGGGATTCAAACTCTTTGCCATTTAAGAAGCAGCAAAATTAAGCCCCGAAACACAACTCTGCCTTCTGTAAAAACAATTCAGGACATACAACACCAGCCGTGGAAGGGCAGGAAGAACATTTTTGTGGAGAGATCAACCCCATCTTCCCAGCGCGTTAGAAACAAAGCCATGAGCAGCGAGGAGCCGGCGATATGAGCACATTCACAGGCACCAGAACTGCCAACCCTCGGCTTCTGAACAGCGATTTCATTTCCTAATCTGTTGGAGGGGGCTGAAAGAAACCAACCAGAAAATAAATACCGACAAATCACAACGTGCCTCACAACCTGGCCCCTGAAACTCCGAAATGAAACCTCGCTGGAGATTGGCTCCTGCCTGCGTGTAGGCAGCGGCATGTACCACTGCACAACGCCAAGCTCCACCTCTGCTATGTAAACAATATCCTCAATTTAAACCACCGCTTGTGTTTTTGTTAGTCTGATGTAAAGAAATTAAAGGCCCTTTCTGAAGTAACTCCGGTGTTCCGAGCCAGAACGGTACTGGAAGGTGAAGCTTTGGGCCTACTCTTAAAGGTAGAGGGTCTAACATCAATGTTATCACCGTTAATAAGAGGGGTTTTTTTTTAAAAGAGAAAAGTCTCACCAATTCTTCATAACTTCTATAATGCTCATTTCCTTGCCAATCCAACCTTTTGGGAAGCAACTAAATAAAGAAAAAACAAAACAAAACAAAAAAACGTGAGCGGTTAGAGCGGAAAGGAGGGATTACAGACCACATTCAAAACAAAGTGTGTTGAGGGGGGAAAAGTTGAGACAGCGGGCAGAAACTTGAATGACTCGCAAAGGAAACTTCTGACTACAGTAAGATTTCATCAGAGCCCACACAGACCTGGTGCTGCTCCAGTTCCTGCACCAGCACCTGCAGAGGGAAGGGAAAAAGCACAGAATCAGGGACAAGCCGCGATCTGGCTTCTCCAGAGAGGGGGGCGCGGCTGCTCCCACCTCCCCCCGACCCTCTGCGGGCGGCACGGGGTCCCCGCGCCCCGGTGAGCCCTGGACTCACCTTCAGCGCTCTCCTACAGGGCCCGGTGCTCAGGAACCGGGCGATGAGGAAGTAAAGCTCTGTAAGAGACACGGGGAGAGACACGGGGGATGAGCCGGGGGGCGGCCGTGACCCATCCTGAAGGGGGGGCAGGAAGATGGCGGCACCGGCGGCACCTCCTCACCCCGGCCCGCGGTGTTACCTGATTCAATGAGCGGCAGAGACGCGCCGGAGCTGGAAGAGGCCGCAGGCTCGGCCATGGCGGGCTGAGGGCGGCGGGCCCGGCTCGGCACGGCGCTGTCAGCGCCTCCCCTCTCTCCCTCCCCTCACGGCCGCCCCCCCGCTCCCCTCAGCGCTCCCTCCCTCCCTCTCCCCCCTCAG
>WEIT01039824.1:637130-676149 GCA_013389985.1 Dryoscopus gambensis
AAGAAATATATAAATATAATATATAAAATATAATTTACAAAAAGATTAGGGATTTCTATTGCTGTTACATCCTTATTTTGCATCGCAGCATTTTTTCTGTACTGTAATTACACTCGTGCAAAATCCGCATCCAAGATGATGGATCAGGCTATCCAGGCATATTACTGCAACTTAGGGAATGAGATACACCTTAGCTGAGAGTTTAAGCAGGGGATTGGATTTGGATCCAGATCTTTCCCACCTTTTTTAGCTGGATTGGACTTTTTTCTGTTTCCTGATGCTGAGACAGCAGCAGTTCTCTAAAACTCTCTTTATCTACTTGGACTGATCTGTCTGCCCTCAGACCTGTTGAACAGGACAAGCATTAGCAATACAGCAATTTCTGGAATTAGGTTGTTGATATAAATAAAAGACATCTCTGGCAACTGACAATACTGGTATGTGACCAAGAATTTAAACATTTTTTTATGCATATCTTAATGAATAAAATTGAATTGAATAAAAGAAATTCATTTTTCTGCCCAATCTATAAATTGGAACACAATTTATCGAAAGAATAAAAAGAAAGAAACTGGAACACAAACAGCCACCTGAACTTCTGAGCCTTTTCATCTGTACATCACTGCATCCTGAACATACTTATATGCATAAATATATACATAAAAATATTCTGCAAAGTCCTGTCCAGACAGAACATGTAGAATCAGACAAGTGTGTCTATGCCCCAGAGCCCACATGGGCTCAATTTTTGGTTCCATTCTAATGTGAATTTGAGAGCTCTGCTATGAAGCCTCAGAGCTCAGTTTCCTAAATGTGGATCTTTATGGAACCCAGCTCATCATGGGAAATGTTTAACGCTGTTTGAAATATCAACGGTCTTTGGAAGAGATTCCAAGGGAGTGACTGAATGAGATGTTTAAAGAAATAGCTGGATATGGGATGGAGAAGATGAGTATATACATATACTCATATATATGTACATAGAGATATATATATACACACATACACAATATACAGTATATTCCTTTCCTGTATTTTTGGGATAATTTTGACACGAGCACAGCAGCTGAGAACAGCAAACCCGGGATCTTACCCACATCCACGCTGGCCCTTATTCCCAGTTTTGAGCTCAGAAACCAAAGGATAAAACGCACAGAGTTGGCGCCCTCCCAGTGTTTGCAGCTGGGCTATGAAAGGGACGCCGGTGACCAGCCGGGAATGGCTCTGGGGCTGCGGGGGGAATTGCCTCTCCCAGGCGCTCCAGGAGTATTTCCAGCCGGGATCAGCGAGGCGTTCCCCGGGACCGGGCCTAGGGGGCGCTGCACCCCCAGGTGAGCCGCGGCCACCTGCCCGCGCTCCGCTCCCAGCCCGAGCGCCTGGAATTCGCGGCTCCATCCAATAAATCCATGCTGGTGACGTGCACAGAGCCTTCTGACCAGCCAAGGAAGCCTCCCGCCAGCCATTGGTCAGCAGTGTTAAAAAAAACCCCCTCAGCTCCAATTTTCGGGTTTTGTTTCCTGCCGGCTAAAAAACTTTTGGGGATGTTGACTAGAAAAGAACGACGTGAAAAAGCAACTCTTTAGAAATCTGCTAAAGGGAGATTCAAGTCAAGAGTGAAAAGGAAAACAAATTGTCAGCAAGTCCAGCTCTGGGTTTCCAAATCCATTACCTGCCAGAGAGTGAAACCTTTTTCTAAAAATTCCAGAGGATCGGGCAACTTTGCTTGGAAGCTTTTTTGCCAAAATACCATGTGTCTCTCCAACTAAGCTCCAACAAGAGCTAAACTCCCTTATCTTGCTTAAAGAAAAGAAGGACTTAAATAATAACAGCGATTCAAGTAACATGATTGAATAGCAATATTGTACAAGGCCATAGGTGAGTAAAATTTTTTAAAAATGGTAGTTATATGGTGTAACTAAAACAGGAATTCAGATTTTCATAAAAAAAAACCAAACAAAAACGTGTTGGACTTGGGATGAGAACCAGGAATATTTTTTTTCTTAGTTTTCCACCTTGAATTGCCAATCTTCTCCCTGTAGCTCACTGGTGGTGAAGGCAGAGTTAATGGGTTTGCAAAGGCAATGAAGAGGAAAGAAATAAGCAAGTGAGTGTGAGACGATCTTGTACTGCTGCCATAATTTAAGGAATTCTGTGGGCAGCATTTCCCGCAGAGAGGTTTGCTACGTGCTCTTTGGTACCCATGTGAAGGAAGTCCTGATTTCTGCTTCAGTCCAGGAGCAGGAATATCTGATGAGTGTTTTCAAGAGGTGCTTCAGCCAGGGAAGTCCATGTTCAGATCATTCAATCCCAAATTCTGGGTGTAGTTGAGGCAAACTGGGGCATCTCAAACAGAGCTGGTTGGCTTTAATCAGCTGAATCCCACTCCAGGCAGCTGCCCTTGGAATGTTGGATAGCCAAGACTGAATGTCATCGATATTTCTCCCCAATATTTATCTGAGCATCCATGTGAAAGAAATACTCTTTACTAAAAAGCTCTTTCTTCCTCGGTAGAACTTAATTTATATTGTTCTTTTCTATCATTCCAGCCTTTAAACTTCCTAAACCTTTTCAGCCCATACAAAAGCACTTCTTTGGCATTTAATTTGGAATATACCTGCCAGTTCTAAAACAGTGGAAGTGTCACTTAACTAGACAAGAAAGGAAGATGATTACAGACATACTTTGGTCATAAGGCACCCAATCACTTCTGTCCCTCAGGGCTTTTGGCATCCGATTGGCATAAATGTTCTTTATGTAAAGCTGCCGATCCTTTTCCTAAGAAGAAATAAACGCAATTAAACTTCTAATACGCATTAAAAAGTACTTTTTGCCAACCTAATTTTCCCATGCTGGGTGAAACCCATCAGTGATTTCACCTTTTGCCAGACCCATGTGGTGGCTTCGTCATTCACATTTTTCCAGAGTAAATATTTTTTGCCTTTACTTCCTCTTTTTTGTTGATTTTTTTTTAAAATTCACTTACTCAGTGCCCTTGCCATGTGCTCAGTTGTTTCACAGCCTGTTGCTCTGGTGGTGACATAAACTCCAGAGGCACATTTTGATACTTATTTAGCAAGATTTCTCTTTCCTTAATGAAATCTTCCTTTAACACAGAAGACAGATCTCAGTAACACTATCACCACACCAGTTTTCAGCGGGGAAAAAAGAGGAGCTTCATTTACTTGGGAAAATTACAAATTATCCTGGACATGGAATGGCCTGAAATAAGACAGGTGCCTAAAACTGTGAATTTGTAAGGATAAACTCTGTTCTGGCACAGAAATCAGGTTAATAAGCATGTCTGGTCTTCTTTGTGGCAAATCAATAGAAGATTTTGTGGATCTAAATAGAAAATTCAGAGACCTGAACACAGGGAGAACTGTGTGGAAAAGAGATGAAACAGAACTATTTTAGAGCAGAGTCAAGGTGAGAACTCTACTTTAGAATAATTTGCCTTTTGGGACAGTTTTATATTAGTATTCTGAGATTGTAATTGTTCCCACCTCCCAGTTCTGCACATCCAGGAGGAGATCAGACTCTGACAGGGGAACAGCACTGCCAAGTGCCAGGAGGAAGCTTCTGCACCTGACACGCGGGGAAGAGGGATAAACAACACCCCTGAGCAGAACCCCAAACCTCCGTGTGCCCTCAGGAACCGCCCGTCCTGCCCTTCCCAATATCTGGGAAAACTCCCCTTGCCATCCTTCACAGACATTTGGTTCCATTTAGGAAGAGAAAACTCCCCAGTGGGATCACCTTTAGACAGAACTACATAAATGAGTGTATTTTAACTGCGTTACAAACACGATCATGAAAAAGCCGCAAGGGATTCCATGTTTGCTGGAATGTGTACTGGTTTTATTCATTACAACTCACATGATACCCCATTCCTGGCAGTTTGGGTTTCATTTCCTTTTAGTTTTCCTGTATATTTGATTTACAAGCACTACAGGAAGTACTGAACTGGACCTATTTGTCCCAAAAACGTTCATCTAAAAACCAAACTGGAAATTGAGCAAACTCTTGAAACATTTCCTCGAATCTTTCTGTTAAACTCTAGTTTTGCAGGTTGTAATATTTGGCTCATTTTGATTTGTTTCTGGGACGGAGCTCATTTAAAGTCAGTAGATGAATATATTTGACCCAGATGTAGCAAAATGGTAACACATTGGTGTGGATTTTTGTTCAATTTCTGATGCATTAATCTCTGTATCAATTCATTATTGAACTATTTCTAACAAATAAACCCCACAATAATGCCAGAATTTGACTTTTTTGTCTTTTTTTAGTAGATACAGTCTCAAGCAGGAAACCAAATTCCATTAATAAATAATATAAAAGAAGCAAAAGGAATAGATAACACTAAATACCTGCATTTTCTTGTAGAAACAGAAACCTGGATAAAATCTGGAATACCTTAATTTTCTGGTGAACGATGTGAATTTCCATTAGCAAGTTCTTTGTGATCATCCCAGCTTCCAGGAGTTTTTTACTCTCACTTGCCAGCTGACGACTAAAGGTGCTGTGGTTCAGCTTCAGCTGCATTTCCAGCCTCTTTAATTAAAAAGTGACTGATTTTACAATATGGATGGACTCAGTGTGACAGTTGAAAAATTTTCAGTTCTTGACAGATATAAATTGTAAGTGTGCTAATATAAGGAAATTTAAGCTCATAATTATACATAATAACAGTTACTATCTTCTAATTATAATAATATAAATAACATTATAAATTATTTTACATTGTAAACAATACATGAAGTGATTATGAAGTATCTGAAAAACTGCTTTTAAAATAAGAAAAAAATAATTTAAAACCTAATTTCACTAAACAAAAGAAAAGGTTTTTGCATTCAATCATAAAAAATGCATTACCCTTCTGATAGATTAATAATTACAACCATCTTTGAGAAATGTTGAGGCTTTCTATTCACAGACACCTATGAACTGTGGCAGAATAAAGAGGCTTAGAGTAAATGAAAACGTGGTAATTTATGGGGTTCTTTATCTTCAGAACCCAGTGCCATGCACTGGAATTCCAGATCCTAAAATGTTGGGTTGACACCCAAACCTGTGTGCTTTTTACAGCTGCTCATTAGGACTCCTGGAAACAGAACGTTTTTAAAAGAAGGTCTGAATTCAGCTCTTAATATTTACAGTTTCTCCTAAGATTTCCTGGCTCTTTGTTTAATTCTATGCATAATAGACCCCATAGAAAAGAGAAATTAATTCCTGGAGGACCATGGAAAGGTGACTCTCCCAGTTTTGCATTAAAAACTGTGTTCCTGTCTTTTTTGTGCCAGGGTCAGTGAGAGTAAAGAAACACGAGCTATTAAAAGGAGGTGAGTTACCTCCTCTTAAACTTCCTTATGCTCAGGAGAGCACTGGATTAAACAGCACCCAGTGTTACAGGATTATATCAGAATCATTCATGTGATGAGCAGCCAAAACTTTCCACTATTCCTGCACCAAAACCTCTCCTGCTCAATGATCCCTCCCAATTTAGAATATTCTAGGACCCTATATTCCACAAATACAATCCTTTGCAGGCATTACCTCTATCAGCTCATCCTTTGCTTCCAATGTTTCGCTAAGGACTGACAACCTGTGATTAAGCTCCTCCCTCTCTGCAAGAGATTTGTCTCCTGACAGCACAAGCAAGGTCTTCAAATCTCCTTCAGTTCTCCTCAGCTCCGCTTCAACTTTTTTGAGCTCCCTGGCCATGTTTTTCTCAGCCTCCTGAGACATCTTCAAGAGATTCCTGAGATCTTTCACCTCGTTTTGATGCCCTGCCAGCAGCTCCTGCAAGTTGCTCTCTGCGTTGCTGTACCTGTCTATGGCCTTGGCCTGCCGGCGGCTGAGATCTTTCAAAGCCTGGTTCTCCAAGCTCGACGCCTCGATTTTCCTCTGCAAGTCAAACACTTCGTTCTTCAGCTCTTTGATTTTGTGGAGCCTGGCTGATGATATTCGCTGGGCCGTGGCGTTTTTGTCCTGGTGAACCACCCCGCTCTGCAGGGTCAAAAACGAGGCGTTCAGATGGGGCGTTTTTGCAGGCGGCCGTTTCTTCCCTCCTGCAGTGAGATCAGAGCAAACCGGCGTTGATACAGAGCAATTATTGGAGACAAGTCAGTCCCTGCGTGCCTCTTCTGCTCACATCAACTCCTCCTACTCATTAACCACTACTCCTAAACTGCTCATCCAGCTACATAATTGTGGTTTCTTCACAAAATGCCCCAAAACTCCGATGTTCAGTGAGCAGCCTGGTCTAGGGGAAGGTTCCCTGCCCATAGCAGGGGGTTGGAACAAGATGACCTTTAAGGTCCCTTCCAACCCAAACCATTCTGGGATTGTGTGATTCAAAGAATTCTCAGATAAATGCATTAAATATTTTATATCTCTGAGTATTTCTGTGGCTGCAGCGGACCACAGCTAGCAGCCAATGGAAATAAATGGAAATAAATCAATAGAAATCAATTTTCGGTCCATGGAAATAAGTTTTCTCCCTGTGAACCATGCAAATCACGAACATAGCCACAATCTGAGGAATCAAATTCAACCCATCAGATTCTACACCTTGAATACGTGCATAATTAAAAAAACAAACAAAAAACCAGCAGAGTAATCTACAAGTCTGCAAGGACTCAAAAACCAGCATGACCCCAACAGCACATGCTTAAAATCCCTGCAGCTGAAATTTCTAACCAGCTTTCTACAACTTTCCAGCCAGCTTTGAATTAAACTACATTTTTAAATAAACCTTAAATACTCATTGCATAGAACAGGTGTGCAGTTGTCTATGTGGTTTCTAAACAGCAGCCTAAAAAAATATATTAATGGGCTACTTCTCAGTGTGCTGTTGCCATTTGCCTCTCCTTATGGCCAGGATTTTGGGTGAATTACTCTTATTTTCTTTTCCTGAAGCAGAATTAGAATTTAAAAATAGTCAACACTGTAAATCTGAGCGTGTTCCCCTGTTTCAGGCATATATTCAATTTCACTACAGCTCTCACGGCATTTCAGGCAGTATTTTGCTAAAAAGTTTATTCTAATTTATAGATAACCTCATATTTTATGGATAAAACAACAGGTCCTCACTTAAAAAGGCACCAGAATAAAAGGATAAATCTTTCCAAGAATTTCTGTTGAATCCAATGTTTTCTGTAACACAATTCTGCTACAGGAAAACTACAATAAGACTGCAAATATTGTCACACAAGAACTTGCAAAATTACATTGTCTTACTGTTTTATTTTGCCACAAAGGACTGAGAGCATGGAAAAGAAAAGGGAAAATACCTTCCTGCAAAAGCTGTCAGAAGCACTGAAAAATGTGTTTCATTTCCAGTAGTCATGGACAAGCAAAAATAAACACTTTATCCAAATGATTTATAACATCTACAAATATATACAATAAATTATCCACCACAGGTAGAGGTCAATAATTATTTTTTGCTAACTAGATTTTTAAAATGTCATTATTTTTTCTGGTCTGCTATTTTCATGCCAGTATAACTCCTTGACAGCAGCATATAATAACAGACATTATAACAGAGACAATCAGTGGCTCTTCTCTTGTTTTTTTGATTGATTTCCATCTTGTAGCTTTGGTAAATCAAGATGAAATCTTGAAGCTCAGCAGGAAAAGGGTTGCTGGTTTTCCACTCATTATTTTGATGTGGCTTGGTTGGATTTAAGAAAGGGTGGGTGTAGATGTGAGAAGATGCAGGCATGGAGAGATTCCTCACTGATAACAGTGACATGGATTCCACGTACATTTACACATTTGTCCTGTATGCTCATTCCATTGAGGCTCAAACTTCATTTCACACCATCCACCATGACCAAGCTGGCCACAAAATGGCTGCTTTCTGGTCAAAACGGACACTTTTGTGCATTATTTTTAACCATTTTCCTCACGAAAGGCTTTTTCAGACTCGCCAGGTGATGCATGGTCAGAAACCAAAATGTGGCAGAGCCATTTTCAGGTCCTTGGGTTAAAGCTGAGGAGTAAGGATTGCCAAGGTGCTCCCACATCCCAGGGGATTCTCCCCTTGGATCACTGAGTATTGTGGGATACCACAGTGGGGAATCTCTCTCTCTCTTCCCTCCCCTCACTGGTGTTTGAAACAGAATTTATTATATTTTTTCCCTGAAAAACTGTTGTCCCTGTCCCTAATTATTGCAAAAAAAAAGAAGCCAAATAAAGGGAACTGATATTTCTTAAGAGAGTCTCGTACCACAAGAAAGTAAATTACCTCTTTTATCACCTTGGCCAAAAAGATACTGTCCACATTTCTTTCTTTCCTTTTTTGGCTTGCCCTTTTTCTGTGCTTCCTTCTCTTCAGGTCCTGGTGTTCCTAGAGGTTTGCCTCCTCTGACTCTTTCAGGGTCAATCACTGACAAAGCTCTTGGGATCATCACTGTGAGAACGTTCACTCGTACCTTCTCTAAGAGGTCACTTCCCTACCTGTGATTGCAGAATGTTTCATGTCATAAAAATATCATTTAGTCACGCTTTTCAAGAATTGGACAGCAAATCAGATCACAAAATTAACTAAACCCTTAAAATAGCACAAAAACCACCTTAGCTGCCATATTAACACTGCAAGCAGAGGATAGAGAAGAGCCTAAAGCTATTTTAATATGCTTCTAAAAAGCATATATTTAGCATAAAATAAATAATTCTAACTAATTTTCTAGGTCTTTCTGAATAACCATTATGCTTCTTTTTTTTTCCCTTTTTTTTCCCTCCCCGTTTTTCCCCCCCTTTTTTCCCCCCTATTTTTACTTTATCAAGGCTACAGGGAAGTACAAGAACAGATCAGTTTATTCTCCTGGCAGAATTATTTAAACACTGTAGTTCTGGTAAAAAACTATTTCTTGGGATATGGCTCGAGATCCATTCCATTTCCTTACTATCGTGTTCCAATCCACTTCAGGTGAGGAGAAGCAAGTTTTGCCTTGAGCCCCAATTGTGGAAAGCAATTAGCTTCTAAACATACCCGAAAGTGAGATTAGAACACAAAAGAGGTTACATGTTGGGATCCAAAGCAATAATTCAACTTTTATTTTTTGCTCAAAAGAGGAAAAAAAAGACAGAAAATAGAAAAGTAGGAAAATAGATGCTTATAGAAGGTTTTGAGAGTGGCAATGTCACATCCACCTCATAGCAACAACAGGGCCATGGGGAAATTCATCTTTGCTCCCTTAAAATTCATTTATAGACAAAGAACCTTACACAGTAGAAGAATAAGTAGTATATAAGTTGTCTAAAAGGAGCATGGCAACTGTAGAAAGGAAATTTGAGGGGGGTTAAAATGATGTTTTAGTTTGCATGGGTTTTAACACGACCCCTTCACTAACAAAATATGAAACTATTTTCTTAGAACCTTCTAACTCCTTTGTTGGCATTTTTGCTTTGTGCTGGCATTTCATTTTAAATGGAATTAAATCAAATTTCTTAAGGGGGAGAGGGGAATCACATGGCTCCCACAGAAAATTAAAAAACTTAATTCAGGACTGCACAGAACATTTTAGGCTGAATCACAACAGTTTCATTACTCTTAATTCCTTTGCATGAACAATTTTTCCTTGTGGAATACTGAGGAATGTCACAGTCCTGCTAAATCTGAGGCAGTGCAATAACCCACAAGAGATGAAAAATCATATTTTAAGCATTAGGTAAAGCCCAGGTTGGTACATAGATCTCTATTTGTGTTTAAATTTGATTTGGCACTGCCAACACTTTCTAGGCAAATTGTCTTTAAAGCAAATTACCTAAAATTAAACTTAAAACTATTGCTTTAATTTGTTTTGGTGAGAAGTGTGGCCTCATCCAGAGCAGGTGCTGAGAAGTAAATAAAATAGAAAAGGAGAAGACAGCAAAACCAAAAGTGAAGGACAAGAAACAGAGATATTAAATGAAAGATATCACAATAGAATTAAAAAGGCAGTAGCTGAAACGGGGCTGGAATGGACAAACTGCAGGAGAATTTGTGTTGAAAAGGTGCAGGAATAAAATAATTAGGGCCAAATCCCTGTGTCAGAGATGAAAATGTCCTGGCACCCCCTCAGTGTCCACCTGGACACGCAATCCCAGCCCCATGTCCTGGCGGCCCCCTCAGCGTCCAGCTGGACCCCCAATCCCACACCCAGCCCCATGTCCTGGCACCCTCCTCAGTGTCCACCTGGACACCCAATCCCACACCCAGCCCCATGTCCTGGCAGCTCCCTCAGTGTCCAACTGGGCACCCAATCCCACACCCAGCTCCATGTCCTGGCAGCTCCCTCAGTGTCCCACACCCAGCCCCATGCCCTGGCAGCTCCCTCAGTGTCCACCTGGACACACAATCCCACACCCAGCCCCATTCCCTAGCACCTCATCAATGTCCACCTGGACACACAATCCCAGCCCCATGTCCTGGCACCCCCTCAGTGTCCCACACCCAGCCCCATGTCCTGGCACCCCTCAGTGTCCCACCTGGACACGCAATCCCACACCCAGCCCCATTTCCTCCCCTCACCCTGCTCTGTTCTCCCTGTCCCCCTGACACCCGCAGGTGAAGGATCCCACCTTGTCCCGTGTCCTCTCCGGGAATCTCTCCCCAGTTCCACCCCAGGGTGTGCTGTCCCCTCAGGGCCTCACGAGCCGCCATCACCGGCCTCCATCGCTGTTGCTGTGGGAAATGGCAGCAGCACCCTGGGTGCGAGGCCTCACCCTTTTCCTCCCTCTTCCCTCACCCCAGACCTGGCAGAGGAGCCTGTGTGTGTATTTCCACCCTCATATGTCAGTACCACACCGAGGTTTTACCGGGAATTTGATGATACAAGTCCCACTGTGCCCTGGTCATGGAGGTGCCTCACAGCCTGGACGCGCCCTCAGAGCGCACAGGCCGGAGCCAGCGGGTTCCAAACTCGGGGTTAAACTCAACACTCTTCTGTTGAAAAGGGAAAAAAATCCCTTCAGAATGAAGCCATGTTTTCCTTTGAGGCTGCACAGAGTGGGAGTCTTGACCCAAAGCCCTCACCAGCCAGCCCCAGGTGTGCTGCAGCTTTGGGCATGGCTTTTCCATGTGCGGGTCAGTGAGTGTTTCAGGGATGAAGCCGAGCAGGAGCGAGAGTTCATTGGCAATTCTGCCCCAGAATTTGACCGTGGGTGTTTGGTGGTATGAATATTTACTGTTTTGAGGACATGGTGTGACTCTTGTGGATGGTGCTGTGCAGGGCCAGGAGTTGGACTCGAAGATCCTTGTAGGTCCCTTCCAACTCAGCTTACTCTGTGATTCTCTAATAAATTATTAACATCATTATCACATGGCTTATCAGTATGCTGTGAAGCTCATGAACACTGCATCCTTTGGTTGTACTTCCTCAGGGCACAGAAAACCAAAAAATTTGGAAACATTATATTCCACACGGCCAGTCATTTCCCAGACTATACTCACATATAAAATCTCCTGAGAAACAAGCATGTGTAATAATTTCAGGCAATAATTTACATTTTCTCACTGGGGTTTTATTTGTGTTTTTGTTCTTTTTCAGGAAAATACTCTGAAAATACCTGCTTCTAATAGGCTTTTTGCTGGACCTCCTGTTGCCTCTCAAAAGTAAAAAGAAATGACAGATGGCGAGCCACAGTAAACTATCCATACTGTTATTTTTAGTTTTCAGTGTGGTTTTTCAGGTCCAGTTCCATACACGGAGTACTGTATTTCCAGTTTCACATACTGGTTAACACAGACAAAAAACTTCCTTTCAACAGCATTTTTACTCTTTATTGCTATATAATAGTGTATTTAGTCCTATCTAATCAATTCTCGAAATAAAGTATTATAGTCCATTTCAGGCGTTTTCAGGATCAGACATTGCTATATTCAGTCTTATCATGTGAAATGTGTGTTTCTAAAACCTAGTCCAGTTTCACTTCTGGCACAGGGTCAGCTTTACTGAGCTCATGTTGCTCACACCAGAAACAGACTTGGCCCTTAAAATTTGAAAGTAATCTGTGACCATTGAACATTCTTCAAATAGCTCACATGCCCAGAGACCTCCTTTAGCAAGTATGTGCAGGCAGCCACCGAACTGTGGCGATCTCTGGGGTGGAAGGCAACAACCAGATGGAAACATGAGCATCCCAGACAACACAGCAGAACGGGAATTCTTTTTGCTGAGTATTCTGGACCTCCTCTTGCACTTTTGCCCTGGAAATTTTCACCGGTGATGCAAAAAGGAGGAGAAAATGCAACGAATAGGTTCTGGGTACATCAAATCAGGCGAATCACCCTCCTCAGTGCCTGGCAGCATCCCGACACACATTTATGTCAGGGAAGTCCCTGAGCCCTGCAGTGTGGGTGATGATCTGAATTCTTTAGAGCTGAGAGTGTTCGCAACCAAGGCTTACTTCAGTATCATCTCTACTCTAATTACTGCTGCATCTATGCTCCCCTTGCCCTCCCTCCCCTTCCCCTTTTATAATCCGAAATTTCCAGCTACAACTCCACAGCCTTGTTGTGGGCAGGGAAAGCTCGCACCTGCAGGACGTAGCTGTGACAGTGCCCGTGCGATCCGACAGCTTTGGGATTGCCCCCGCACGAAGCTGCCAGCTCCCGGTCCCTTCTCCCTTCCCAGCTGTCCCTTCCCCCTCTCCCAAATATTTCTCCAGCCCTGTCTCATTGGTGCACTACTCTCCCTTGCCTTTTTTGGGCTGCCACCCTGTCAATCTAATGCGATAAGGCCAGGGGCAGGTGCAAACCCCTTGCGATGGCTCCTCTTACTGACCAATCCTCGTCCCAAAATACCCAAGAGCCAGTGGAGTGGGAAAACCCGGGACCCCGGGGAGAGGGAGAGGGCAAAGCTGCCGGATTGCCGGGGGGGAGGGGGCATCCATTTAGGACCCGGCTTAGCCCAGGAGCTGCGGAATATTTGGATTGCTCCAGGGATCGTGGCGCATAGCAGGGCTGCTCTGCCGATTCACCTCCATCCCTGTCAGCATGGTGATCAAAGTCTTTGTCGCCACATCTTCGGGCTCCACGGCGGTACGTGGCTCATTTAATATCCTCCTCTTGCTGCTGGGATCAGGGTGGGGAGTTGGGCTAGGAGATGCCAGCTTGCACGTGACAAAAAGCCCACTGGAATTCTTAGCAGAAATAAACCTTAGTTTTATTCTGCCCTGAACACCTTATTCGTGAAAGCTGCTCGAGATGTAGGGAATTCCTGTCAGTGCAGGCTGGCTTGCCTGCGAGCTTTTACCACAGTTCTAACATTCACATCTAAATTTTGTGTCATTTCATAGCTTTGCTGCTGTTTGGGAAAGTATCTGCAATATATGTACACTGAAGAAGGAAACAGTGGGTATTGTATTTGTGCAAAAGCAAAGGTAGACTGAAAATAAAGCGTTTGTTCTTAAAAGGGACTTTAGGACACTGCTCCTGTGAAAGGGGAACTCTCTAAGAAAGAGCCTGGGGCTGGAGAAAGTTAGGCAGAAAAACTTCTTTCCCAAGCCCCTTCATTTTCCTGGGTTTTGGGAGGTTTTTTTGTCTGCTTGGTGTTTTCATTTCTTTGTGGGTTTGGGTTGGTTTTTTTGGTTTTGTTTTTTCCTTTGGTGTGTGCGTCTGTTGAAATGCTGAACTGATGATTTTTAGCATTGAGATCTACTGCTGTAGCTGTCAGCAGAGCGTATCAGCCGAAGGGAAGGGCATGTGAATAGTAGGGAGGTTGGAAGTCCGTGGGAGGTGGGAACCGGGAAAGGACTGTTTCCTTTTATATCCAGTTCCCAGATGAGCTCAGATTTCAGTTTTCCTTTGGCACTCCCTCCCTGCCGGTGACACGGCTAAACAAGCTGGCTGGTGCTTGCACAGAGCTGTAACTACATCTCTATCTCCCTGACATCAGCTCCATTTCTTTAAGAAGCTTCCAGAGTGGAAAAGATCCAAAAAAAGACACCAAAAAACCAACCACTGTTTATGGGACCATCCTTTGTAGGAAATGAACTGGGGGTCCTTCACTAAAGTTCATGTTGGAATACTGCTGAGGAAGTCTGCCATTCTCTCACCCAGCCTGCTCCTAAGCCTGACACTAAAATTGCTATTAACATCTAGCGTTCCTTTTTTAAAAATAATAAACCTCAGATACAAGGTGGGAAAAAAGAAAAAAAAAAAGAAGAGGAAGTTGGGAACTTCAGGTTTGGTAATTTGCAATTTTTAATAATGAATTTACTGCTCAGGTAGCTTTATAAATTGCCATGTGCTGTGCATGGGCACTCTTCCTGCTCCTATTTGGCCTGTTTTGATCTGGACACTCCAAAAGAAAATTATGGAATCTTCACTCAGCAATATTCCTCTATATTTGCTCCTTTCTGGCTTGCTGGGTGTGTGTATAGCTGCAGCAATCTCAGCATGAGTTCAGATTGCTGATTCCAAATTGCAGTGCCACGTACCCCCAGTGTTCAGCTGGAGTAGTCTTCCACATTTTCTGATGAACATGGATGGAAGGTATCCTTTCAGTGAACCTTTAATGAGTTCTGGTATGTATAAAATAAAATTGACCCACGCAAGAAGTTAGCACAAACTTCAATATATCACTAAAATCCAATTAAATACAAATTTTGTATCAAGTGTGTACAGCTTTTCCTGAGGAGAATTAATTTCCCTAAACAGTTTAAATTGGAAGTTTAAACCGTCCTGTTAGCACTGGTGGTCTCTTCAAATTTGGTGGCTGATCTCCATCAAATGCATGCTGTTGATTTTAAATTTCAATATAAGATGGGCCAAGCCTTTAGTGCAAATCAGCAGAGGATCACTGGCAAAGAGTGAAAAACATCTCTGTTTTATGTCATGGTCACCCTACTCACTGCAAGTGGTCTTCATGTTAATAAATACTTTGTGCAAGTGAATGCAGTGAACCCAGTGACATTCTGGTGCTCTGGATCAGATGCTGGAGTGTTATAATTCACTGTGGCTCTGGAGCAAATCTGCAGTCTGTACTTTTCCCCTCGATGCTTCAGAAATTTATTTTAAATATCTTCATCTTTATTATTTTTCTGCTCCAGACTTAGCTGATACTGAGCTATTCATTAAGGCAGGCAGAAGTGGAGACACTTACCTATTGCACTAAAAAGCACTAAATGCTTGGCTTGGAGCAAGCAATAAAAATAATAAAATATTTTTGTTGCTAGTCACGGAAGTGTTTAGGATTTGGTAACATCCAGCAAGTTTCTAAATTGTGGGAGAAAGAGGATTCATGTCTTACACAGAGGAAGTCTCATGGTCTTGCTTCCTGCTGCTCATGGTTATGACACCTCTAAAATCCTTTACTTTCCTGTGGTTTTGGTGACATTTTACGAACTTGCCCCCCTTCAAATCAGCATCAAAAGCAGCATAACCAGCAGGGCAAGGGAGGGGATCCTGCCCCTGTGCCCCCCTCAGGTGAGGCCCCACCTGCAGAGCTGCCCCAGCCCCGGGCCCAGCACAGGGAGGACGTGGAGCTGCTGCAGAGAGGCCAGAGGAGGCACCAGGATGAGCAGAGGGCTGGAGCAGCTCTGCTGGGAGGAAAGGCTGCGAGAGCTGGGATTGTTCAGCCTGGAGAGGAGAAGCTCTGGGCTGAGCTCACTGTGGCCTTGCAGGGCCTGAAGGAGCCCCAGGAAACATGGAGAGACAATTTTGAGGGCCTGGAGGGACAGGACAAGGGGGAATGGCTTCAAACTACAGGAGGGCAGGGTTAGATTGGATATTAGGAAGAAATTCTTTATTGCAAGGGTGGGGAGGTCCTGGCACAGGGTGCCCAGAGCAGCTGAGGTAGCTGGAAGTGTCCAAGCCCAGAATCACAAATGGTTTGGGTTGGAAGGGACCTTAAAGATCTTCTTGTTCCATCCCCACTGCTGTGGGCAGGGACACCTTTCACTAGGCCAGGTTGCTCAGAACCTCATCCAACCAGGCTTGGAGCACTTCCAGGGATTGGGAGTCCACAGCTTCTCTGGACAACTCTTACACTCTAGCTGGATTATATTTCTGTACAACTTTTTTCTTATTTTACGGGACTGGTAGCTAGGGATGGTGCGACTCAAGCCTTGCTGAAAGAAAAAATGGCATTGCTGAAATAATATCCTGCTCATCACCACTTTCCAAGTAATCTATGCCCAAGTAATTTGAATTATTCTCATGCCATCAGACACAAGTGAGGGCACAAACAAACTCCTGCAGTCTCATCCATTCTGGGAAAGCCTTTGCATGTCGTGTGTGTTGTTACATCCTAAATTACCCTCTCTGAGTGCTGCTTCCTGGAGAGACTCTTTTGGTTGCGCACTTAGTGCCATCCCCAGCAAAGGTTTGCTTTGTGGTTTCACACTCGGTTGTGTCCCGAGCCTTTTGCTCTGCCTAAACCCCAGTAATGGTGAGCCTTTAGACACAGCACATCTTCTGCTCTGTTTATGGTCACTGTCACAGTCAGAAACGCCTTGCCTTTTCCTTAAGCAGCATAATTACATCAAACTTTATTCTTTAACTGCAGCATTAATTTTTCACACAATTTTTTGCCTAGTTTTTGCTTTCAGGCCTCGTGCCGCCTGAGCCTCGCGTGCATTATGAACCTCAAGCTGAGGAGAAATTCTTTAACCAGGCATAAAAGTAACAGCTTTTATAAGCCGGGGAGCACAGAATCTCTGGCTCCATTTCCGTTATCTCCTCAGAGGCACCGTCCGTGTGGAGCAGCAGCTATTCCAGGAGCCCTATCTCCTGCAGTGCCTGTGTCCCAAGGGACAGGCTGACCCTGGAACTGCAGCTGACAGCGCTTGAGTGCCCTGGCTGTCAGAGCATGTGATGTTACTCCTGGTGCTGGCTCGTGCAGATTTTATTAACCATTTAAACAAACATTCTCCTGCCACTTTCTCCAGTGAAGTGTCCCTTGAGCAATCCTTCCCGCTGCCTGAGTGTGTTCTGCAAATAACCCCGCAGCTGAATAGCCAGTAATGAAATTATCTCTGTTTTAAAAGAGAAAATAAGAATAGAAATAAGCACCTTTGAACTCTGTCAACTGCATGGCTTTTGACCACACTGGATCAGTGTTTCCATTCAAAGTGATGTACTTTTTTTAGTTTGCTGCAAACCTCTGTGGTTGTCATAAAAATGTACAGCATTTTCTGTTTGCTATTTTTTATAAGCAAGCATATGTGTAGATAGATACTTTTTTATTTGCACAAGGAAAAGAAATTTTATCCTTACTCATGAGAATTCATCCTTCCAGTATAATAGGCTATCACTCTACTTCAGCTCTTCTGTTTTATTAGATTATGGAAATACATAATCCCTGATTTTCTTCTCATCTCATTGCCTGTCCCTCTGCTCAGTGCCACTTTAATTTCAGGTGTTCAGATGGCTGACATATGGAGAACCTGGTTTCAAATCATAAGATAGAAAAATTTCCTTGATGCCTCCTTCTAGCTATGTCTGGTGGTGAGTTCTTTAAAAGCTGCTTAGGAGTAGCATTCCTTTAGTAGGGAAGTATAGTGAGTGTCACATTTTCAGAGGAAAGGGATGGGTTATCAGCTCAATGCCTGCATCCTAGGCCTGTACAGAACCAGAATCAAAGGGAATACGTGCCATGAGTGAATTTCAGGTGTGACAGCAGCTGTGTGTAACAAGCTTTATTTGTACATAACACGTTCTTCGTGCTCCAACTGGAACGTCATTCTGTAATGGGGGATGTATCTAAGCACAGGAGTTCAGCTGTGCTGGATTTTCATGAGCCTTCACTCGTATTTATATATTATATCTCAAGGAGCAATGGCCACAAACTAAAACACAAGTTCCACCTCCACATGAGGAGGAACTTCTTTAAACTGTGGGTGGCAGAGCCCTGGAACAGGAGAAATGGAGGTTGTGGAGTCTCCTCTGGAGACATTCCAAACCCACCTGGACACTTCCCTGTGTCACCTGCTCCTGCCTTGGCAGGGTGGTTGGACTGGAGGATCCCTTCCAATCCCAACTATTCCCTGATTCTGTGACATTTGTTTATGCCTTACATAAAAGAACAGAGACAGAGAGAAATGTGGCTCATAGGAAGCTGCATGTTCCAAGTGGTTGGCAGGAAGAAGGAGGCTGTTCCATGCTGAGGAAAATATGTACATTTTCAGACCTTTACTGACTTCAGGCAGGATCACCACAGGTATCTGTACACCACACTCCCAGATCTGGGAACACAGTAGGAGGCTTCCTGCTGAGTCTCATTTCTTAGCTGGAGCTTTCACTGCATCCAGGGAGGAAAGAAAGAAGCTGGGGGGTGGGCGTGTGGTGGGAGGGATGTAGTGGCAACACTCTGGGTGCTGACAGAAAGTATTGAATCTCAGCTTCAAAAAGTTTGAGAGCTGCCAGAGAAGTGAATCCAACTGCAGGAACTTCCAACTTTCAGGAAGAATTTTTTCATGGGAAGGGTTGTCAAGAATTGGAAGGGGCTGCCCAGGGAGGTTTGGAGTCCCCATCCTTGGAGGTCCAAGGAAGGCCTGGATGTGACACCAGTGCTCTGGTCTAGGTGACAAAGTGGGGTTTGGCCAAAGGTTGGACTCGATGATCTTGGAGTCTTTTCCAACCTAAAAGATTCTGTGAACTTGACAAACTTGTCGGAGTTCTTGTAATAGCAGTTGCTTTTAGAAAACCATTTTCTTTTTAAAGAAGGAATGTTGTTTTCTCTCTTTCCTACCCAGATAAAAAAGAAACAGCAAGAAGTCGTGGGCTTTTTAGAGGCCAACAAGATCGACTTTCAGCAAATGGACATAGCAGGAGATGAGGACAACAGGAAATGGATGAGAGAGAATGTCCCGGGTGAAAAAAAGCCTCAGAATGGAATTCCCCTCCCTCCACAGATCTTCAACGAGGAGCGGTACTGTGGGGTAAGAAGCTGCTTGGAAATTTAAATATCTTCAGAGAGTGGTTTCTCACAGAAAGGGGCTCTTTCCCACTAGTAGGAAGTGTCAAACAAACTCCTTAAAACAACTTGAGATTCACTGTGAAAGAACAATTCTCAGGAATCACTTTTTAAGCACAGAAAAGCAATGAAACAGAAGATTATTTACTTTTGAGAGCAAAATATGCATAAAGGGGAAACTGGCTGGAGAAACTTCTTGAAGTTTCAGTTAATTTTGATGGAGAGTGTTGATATTTTGTTTGTTTGGACTTATCTGGGCTTCAAGGACGTCAAGTCAGTATCTGAGGTACCAGAGGCTGTGAATAGGAATCTTACTTTTCCATTATATTATACAAATAAATAGGAATGTTTGTTTACTGGAACAATTCTAGAATGTGGTTTGACTTATTGAAATTATATTGCTTATTCAATAAATATCCAGCTGTTCAGAACAGCAACTGTAGTGCTCATCAGATGCTTTTATATTTTCCCATGTGCTTGTAACAGGTTCTTCCTCTTGAGACAGTTTGTTCAAAGCAGAGAAAGATAATAACGTGCCAGCATGAATATTAGGACTGTGAATCAAAAGAGATAATCTGAGATCTTTTTATTTTCTCATAGTCTGGGTGGAAATGCCTAGTCTGGAAAGTGCTCGGATCTGATGGCTGAAATGAACCTGAGAAGTGCTCTGGAACACAGGGCACACAGTGAGCCCAGTTTGAAGTCATTGCCCAAATCCAGTGTGAATTACTGCGAGTTTGTACTGGGGGAGCAGGGATTTTCATGCCACTGAGTTTTCAGAATTAACTTCAGTGCTCTCAGAGCAAAAGTTGATAATATGAATATTGGAGTGCAGCTGTTTCCTCATTTTCTCATAGAACTCCTAAAAGAGAACTTGGTGTTTTGGAGCTCCTGTGCACTTCAGCATCCAGTCTGCACCAATGAAAAGTAGAATTTGATATATCTTACTCTGGGTTTTGTCAGCCAGTGTTGCAATAAATATTTCTGATGTTCCCTGGAGAAGTTATGTAAGGAATTAAAGAGTAATTGCCGTATAAAGTGTTGCAATTGGTCAGTCTTGACTGTAAATGATAAATACATAGTTTTTACTCCATGTCTGAAGCTATTTCAGGAAGCCAAATAATCTACATCTTGAAATAAATTTAAGTGAAGAAATAGCCTTTTGCAAAGACACCTCCATGGGGAAAGGCGTTGCAGATACTGATTTAAAAAACTAAATCAAATTTACAATTAGTCTAAAAGTCTCTAGAATTCTAATGTACCCAGCTCTCAAAGCTCGGAGCTAATGATCCCAGTGGGTGCGTAACAAAGACTAATTTATAGCCTCATTATTTCCAAATAAATAAAGTAATGAGATCCGTATTGGTGCATGAGCCTTTCCCTTCTCCCCTGGGGAAGGTGCCTTGAGGGAGCTGCACAGGGAGTGTGACGTGGGCTGAGAACATGGCCAGGGGCTGCCAGACTGCTGCAAAATCCTCCCAAGAGACATGTCTACAATAAAAACATGAGGATTTGCATTCTGCTTCCATGCATAACCTGTGCAGGGCCAGCAGAGCCACTGCTCTGAAATCCAGAATTGTTTAGCCTCGTTAATGTTTGTCTGATACATCTTCCCCTGTGTCCCACTCCTTTGGCCTCAGCCATTTTATTAAAAATATCCCTGAGGATCCCAAAGGTCTGTTTGACTCCAGCCCAGTATCTTGAATTCATGAAAGCTCTTTTAAAATATATTGCTCTCATGAGCCTTTAAGGGCCTTACTCTTGTGGAATCTAAAAACCTTTGAATTTGTAGCCAGGCTAAATGCAGGCAGTTCATACCCATTTCCTGCTAGGCCCAAATCAGCCTTTAGCTTCCACAGCCCCAATCCAATTTATTTGTAAATGGGAATAGTATCCTCTATTAATCTTCCTTTTGCTGTGCTGAATGAGTCAAGCTCTTTACACCTCTTTTGTTGTTGTTGTTGTTGTTGTTGTAAGACATTTTCCTGCTAATGTTTAATTTCTTATTTCCCATGTAGTACTTTTTTTTTTATCAAATCTGTTACATTTCATTTCCCCCCCATTCTTCTTCCTGGGATCACTCTTTTCCCTCATTTCCCTTCTTATCTATGTTCTTATCACTTGCTCTTATCAATATTTGGTTCCCATTCACACATGTGCATGTGTGTACACATTGCATCATGATGGCCTGGGAGGTCTGCCCTTGGGAGATAAAAAGTCAAGATAAAATATTTCCTTCCTTAACCTGACAAAGAGGGATTTGGAGAGGGACGTGACAACCTTTCAACTATTTTAAGGGCTGCAGCAAAAAGCAAATTATTGGTCTGAATTGAGTATTGACCCTGCTTTTAGCTGGAGGTTGGTCTAGGTGGTCTCCTGAGGTTTCTTCCCACCTGAATTATCTAGGATTTTGTAAAATATGTTCTGCTCCATGCCCACTGGAGGTGGGATGAGCTGGATGAGAAGAAATTGCAGCAGAAGAAGTTTAAGTCAGACATCAGAAAATATGTCATTTTCAGGAGATTGCCTCGTTATCTCATTAAAAGTCATTAGCAGTGGATCAGAGAAACACCCGTCAGGAATAATGAAGTGGTTCCTGCCCTGGAGGAGTGGTCCTCTGAGACCTTGTCCAGTGTCCTCTTCTGCAGTTCAGTGAATTTTGGGAGTGGTCATAAGGAGAGGGGGCACTGGGGACAGGTGAGGAGCCTTCTTTTTGTGCTACAGTAGAATGACATGACGAGCAAGCAAAGTCAGTCCTGCTGCTCATCCACTTTTCTGCTGGTACATAAAAGCATCTGCAGCTTCTGGGTGACCATGAAGAGCTGCTCCACTCCCCAGCTTGTACTGTAAAGTGGAGGTTTCTTGTGGATGGATTTTTATGAAGATACACTGCCTGCGTTTCCACGAGGTCAGAGAGGCTTGAAACTGTCTTACAAATAGCTCAGATGTTATTTTTCTCTCAGATCTTCATTATTGCTACTTGAAGAAATAGATTAGAAATTGATTCATTTTGTATGCCTGGCTACAGCACCAATTTCAAGTATCCATTCTAATCCATCAGTGCTGGCAATTATGTCCTTATTTGATCTTTTTCTTAAGCTGCTTCTTTGCTCATGTCTAGACAGACGTCTGCATCTGTGTCACTTGCTAAATATATTGGGCACTCTGTTGCTAGTCTTTGCTTTTGCTTAACAAAAACCCCTAGAAAACTAGGAAAGAAATGGAAAGTAAACTTCTGTTTTTCTTTGTAAGCTGAAATCCCTGCTTTCTTCTGTGAACCGAAATCTGTTGAATTAAGTAGCCATGCACATACTTTAAAAAACATCTCTGAATTATTCAGTAAGGCTTTTGTTCGACGTTGGAATGTGCATTTGCAGCCCAGAAACCAAACGTGTCCTGAGCTGCATCCAAAACAGAGTGGACAGAGGTGAGGAGGGGATTGTGCCCCCGTGCCCCCCTCAGGTGAGGCCCCACCTGCAGAGCTGCCCCAGCCCCGGGCCCAGCACAGGGAGGACGTGGAGCTGCTGCAGAGAGGCCAGAGGAGGCACCAGGATGAGCAGAGGGCTGGAGCAGCTCTGCTGGGAGGAAAGGCTGCGAGAGCTGGGATTGTTCAGCCTGGAGAGGAGAAGCTCTGGGCTGACCTCTCAGTACCTGAAGGAGCTGACAAGAAAGATGGAGAGAGACAATTTCCGAGGGCCTGGAGGGACAGGACAAGGGGGAATGGCTTCAAACTGACAGAAAGTATGTTTAGATTAGATATTGGGAAGAAATTGTTCCCTATGAGGGTGGGGAGACCATGGCACAAGGTGTCCAGAGGAGCTGTGGCTGCTCCATCCCTGTTAGCGTCCAAGGCCAGGCTGGAGAGCGCTTGGAGCACCCTGGGACAGTGGAAAGTGTCCCTGCTCAGGCTGGAACGAGATGATCTTTATGCTTCCTTCCAACTCACGCCGTTTTAGGATTCTATCATTTATATAACTGCTAAAGTCAAATTTATGGAAATATAGGGACTTCTGGAGATTTGTAGTCCAGCCTCCTGCTCAGAGCAGGGTAGCTTTAAAGTTAGCTTATGTTGCCTGGGCCTTTGGCCATCTGAATTCCAAAAGACTCCAAGGATGGTGTTTCCATGCCCTCTCTGTGTCCTCTGACCTGGTGCTGTACCAAGCATAAGGGGAAGAATTGTCTACTGGTGTCTAGTTGACAAATGGCACCACTTGGACCATTTATGTCTTTTCATACAGATAAAATATTATTGCTTACCTGAAATAAATTGTTCCTGCTCATTTTTCTTACTGCCTGCCTTGGGAACAGTTATCTGTAGTCATTCAGCAAATGGAGATGGGAACAAGTCACCATTAGTAAAGCATGGGTGCAAATACACAATAGAAGAACTATTCCATGACCACTGTAGGCATTCCTTTATCTCTTATTTAATACATGATAGCTTCCTCCTCAGTATGAGGAAATAAGTGACCTTCCGTTTACTGTGGGATGTCATTGCACACTCACTGTTGCCAAGGAGCACGTGATACGATGGAAGATTATATCCACTTCTGATAAGGAGTTCTTTCCATTCACACATCTTCCTTGTGTCCTCGGGTCTGGTTATCTGTTTCTGAAGGATTTTAGTACGCTTGCCATGTGCTGCTTTTCTTCAAAAAGAGTTATAAAATATCAGTTCCACTTCGTGGCCTTTCCTTGTTGTTGTCTTCCCTTTGTTCCCCTGCTCTTGCCATGTCATGCCATGGTTTGCTCAGGCTGCTTTACGAGTATGTGGTGTTCAGGAGGACACAGGTTTCCGGTGTTTGCATGGCCATGTCAAATTCCAGCCCTTCAAATTGCAGAGAATCCTGATTTTCTTGTTCGCTGCACTGCTCCTAAATTCTTGGCTCAGATGCAGACGCTGACTGGGATAGACAAGAAGGAGAATCCCACAGCAGTGGGAAAACAGCAAAGAGATGGTCTGAGAAATGGGTGGCCTGAGGAAGCAGCAAAAGGTGCTCCAGGGCTTCTCCCAGACGGGGCAGTTCCCGCTGGGTGTGACTGCGTGAAAGCCAATCTGTCCCTCGGATAAATCAGTGAAATGGGCTGTCATTTGTCATATCTGTAAAGCTCTTCCAAGCTGCCCTGAAATGTCATCGATTCTGCTCTTGTTGACATTAAGGTGACTTCTAAACCATCCACTCCAGCCTTTCCAATAATTTATACTCTGGGAATACTAAAACAGTTCAATAAAACAACTCAGGTCCTAACCCAGCTTTGCAAACAAGTCTCAAGGATGACTCAGCACCTTATTATTTACAGGCTGCTATTTTTGGAGTTATTTGGGATTAGGGGAAGGATGATAACATGATCAAGGCAGCAGTGTAGGACTCAGCAGGACATGTTCAGTCCCCTGTCCCAGAGCTGGGTGTGATTCTGAGCCAGTCACTTATGACTGGAGTTTCTGCTGAGATCTCAAGCACTTTTTGATTTTTACCTGAGTAGGAGGTGAGCCGAGATCTTCCCAGTAACAAAGAGGTGATAGCAAAACTTCCTTAATGGATGGGAGTGTTGTACAGGTAAAAGCAGTAAAGAGCATGCAAGCTCCAGATGGCAGGATAGGAGGCATCCCTGGTCTTCTCAGTTCCATTTCCACTGCAAACAGGCATTTCATGTGATGATTTATAATTTCGTTTCAACAGTGCACAAAACATTTTGGCTGGTACATGGATATCAGAGAGAACAGCACAACCCTTTCCTAAGTTGGTCTGAAAATAACATCATTTTCTAACCAGAGTGCCTTTCTTTAAAGTAAAGTTTCCTTCTTATCGTTTCACTTGTGGTGTCATGTTGACTGTTGCCTTTTATTTGCCCCAAAGAAGTTCCAGAGTTTTGAGGGCCTGTTTTGTGTCCTTACTCACAGCAAGTTTTATATTAACCTTTAAATGGGAATAGCTTTGCCTCTGAGTGTGCAGCTGAGGTACATTAAAACGAGACACTTAATTTTATCTGATTCTGACATGGATGGGATATAATTAAAGTGTAAGTCTCTGGAGAGATTCGCTCATTTATTCATTTTGCCACCCTGTGTGAAACTCCCTTGCTCTGCGTTTTTTTTTTCCTGGGGCTTAGATAATGCAGATGATTGTACAAATGCATGGTCATTCTCATCAATGTAGGATTTACCTGGGCTGGTCTCTTCCTCCTGTGCTTTTTGTTTGATTTTTGATACCAATTCTCTGTTGTTTGTTTGTTCCTTTCTCAGGATTTCGAATCCTTTTTCTCTGCTAAGGAAGAAAATATTATTTATTCGTTCCTGGGCCTTGCTCCTCCTCCAGGCACAAAGGTATGCCCTTCTGTCCTTCCATGGGGATCATTTCTTTGATTTTAATAAAAGATGAACATAGGCAGTGACTCAGCATGTCACACAAGAGGCAGTGACAAGAGCAATACATTAGATGTTGGAGCAGCAAAGTGTTTTTAGAGGGGAAAAAAAGTGGCTGGTTCAGTAAATACTAGAAAATACTTCTTTCCTGCCTTCTTTCACTGCAGGCTTGTTACCATGGCTCCAGCTGATGGGTTTGTTGTTGTTGTTGACACAAAGCAGTGTTTTACTGTGTTCAGCTTTTAAACGATGCAGATTCCCTAACACAGTTTCTGGGTTGTGTTGGTCATGCCATAATAATTTTTGCTTTTTCATATATTCCTCTCATATCCCCCTTCATATACACTTTTATGCAGCTTTGCTGTACCCTCAGTGCTTTTAACCCACATACTTGTAATTCCCTAAATTCGATAACTAGCTTAGACCCAAAGTTCTGTTAAGGCAAGAGACCAAACATCTTAGAAACTTCGTAATTAGGGGGTCAGCAAGCCCCAAACCCAAAGTCTTCTCCAGGACATATTCTGTAAACTAAGATAGATCTATGCAGAGGGGGGTCACTGCTTACGAGGGGGCTCCTCCTGAGCCTCCCATTGGAAAATCTATGATAAATATGCTAATATGTAAAGTCTATAATTGTATAAGCAAATGATCGTGGAGGAGCTTTTCTGTGTATTCTCTGGTGTGCATTTTCCAACGTGCATTCTGTGCCTCGGTCCAGGGGGGGCATTCTTATGGAGTGCTCCTGCCTGGATCTAAGGATCCTTAATAAACTCGGAGGTAAAATCCCTTTTTCCCCTCTAACCGTGTTTGGCTTTTAATTCTAAGCCCAGGATAAGGCATCACTGGTTACAAGAAGCCTTCTCTTGCCCCTGCCTGTAGCAGAGGGTTTGTGCTGGCCCCGACAGAGGGGCTGGGATCAGACCCATCCCAGCCGTCAGTGCCACCGCGGAGCTCACTCCCTCTGCCTGGAGGAGAGAAAGGCTCACCCAGCACTTCACCAAGTCCCTTTGGCAAGTCTGCCCGTGGTTCTCTGTCATATTTTGACAATGTTCTAATATATTTCTGGCAAAAGAAAAAACATTTTCTTTTGTGGTTCCCCCCCCGTTTTTACCTTGTGTTGTTTTTACAGAAAGCAATGTCTTTTTTCTTTAATAGAATCTTCTACTTACAAGTTTTATAACTGAGAGCATTACAGCTCTGCTATCCTGAGATCATATTAGGTGGTAATAAAATGTTGTCATCTTTAACGTGGGTGAGCCAACAAAAGAAATCAATCAAGGGAGTGATGAGCCAGAGTGACAGGAGAACTCTGCTGCATTGTGGTGACCTGGCTGAGGAACTGCCTTGGAGCAGGAGATCTGCTTTTGGTCCAGCTCTGCAGCAGCTTTCAGTGAAACACCACTGGAAAAGTCTCTGTTTATCCTCTTCTCTAAAAGCAGAGGAAAGAAAAGGAGCCTTTGCTAAGTGCTCTGAGAGCCACAGCTGAAAATACAGTTGTTATAAAAGTCTTTGACACTGGGTCCCTGCATGATAAGGAGAGTGACTGAAACTTTCTGCTTTTAGCTGTGCCATCTTCCACCCAGGGAAATAAAAATGACTTGCCTACCTCACAAGGGTCTTGTGAGAATTCATTTAATTAACATCCACAAAGCCATGAAAGGCTTAAAGGACTGCAGGTATTACATATTATAATCATTATAAAAGATATGTGGAGAATCAGTGAGATAAAGAAAATTGCATTTTTCCACCTTCCCATTCCACAGATTATCTGCTCTTTCAGGCAACGTCCTCGTAGATGCCATATCTATGAAGCAAAGTAACAATTTTTTAGAATTCATTTGTTCCCAGCTGTCAGCAGAGGCTATTACAGTTTCTACCTCGTGACAACCTTGGGAATGTTGAAAATAATACATTTGGTACATTCTGCTGGGCAGATTTGTTTGTCAGTGCCACTGGTAGCAGGCAAGTCTTGTTCACAGTGATTAACTGCTGCCTTGGCGGTGGCTTCAGTCCAGGGAGTGCAAATGAGTGAGAGTGTTTGTAAGGTCCATGTAAAATGTGGAATTTTTATAGTCTCCCTTTCCGATTCTATTCCTGTTTGAGAGAGACATACACACTTCTTGCAGAGGTGTTTCTCAGCATCTTCACTGCAGGAGAGGCTGCCCGTGCTTTGTCAAACAAAGAACTCTCCTGCTCTGCTTCTGCTTCCCCCTTGTTCTCTGTCAGCTCAGCCTTAGATAAGCACAATGGATGGCTCGTGACACTGATTTCCAGCAGCATAAATCTGGAGTTATAAGTCAGGTGTGGAAGAGATGGTGATGATGACACATATGACAAGGTTTCCTATTAATCCCTTCTTAAAAAATTGTGTGGGTTTTTGGGTTTTTTTTTCCTGGAATGAAGAAGCAAACTCTAAAGCATGGAATCACCACAAGGCAGTGAGAATTTGCTTTCTAGGGATTTTTACCATGCCGAGACATGACAGAGATTAATATGAAGCTGATACCTATTTGATACTCTTGTCTTAAAACATTCTATTTCTTTTTCCGTCCATCTTTTGTCTCATACTGCAACAGGAGTAGAGAAGTCCTTTAATGGCCATGATGCTGTTTCACAGCACAGTCCAACAGCATCCTGACCAGGAGTGTCTCGAGCCTATTTCCTAGAGGAAGCAGATGAACCTTTTGGGGCTCCCTCAACAAATTATAACTTCCCAATGCTTGTAGTTAAATTCATTGCCAATTCATTGCCATTGCTGAGTGCAAAATACACATTCAGCTCTGCAGATTCTCTGGTTCTGTTGTTTCTATATATCAGCATATTCTGTATATTAGAGTGCTGCCTCCAGCCCTGGGGCCCAGCACAGGAAGGATGTGGAGCGGCTGGAGAGAGTCCAGAGGAGTGTACTAGTTTGAGAGCAAACCAGTGACAGAGTCCAAGTCAGAAATAAAATTTGATATGAAAAGTAAAATGAATGCAATAGTATAAAAAACCCAAAAAACCACTGACAGAGTCAGGGTACAACCTGACCCCCTGACAGTCAGAGGGTTGGCAGCAGTCCAATCAAATGGTGGCTTCAGTCCTCCTGGAGTGATGGTTCTGTTGGAGCAGTGACTCTCTAGAAAGGTCTGGTCTTCCTCTGAAGGTCCAGTGGCGGTGTAGAAGGGTCTGGTCTTTCTCTGGGAATCCCGTGGAAAGGGCTGCTTGTAGTGTTTGAAATCTCAGCTTATATCCGGGATGGAATGCTTGGTTCCTCCCTCTGGGCAGAACATCTCAAAATGGGAAGATGTAATCTTATCAGCCATGCGGTGATGGCCCATTAACAGAAGATATCTCCCTGGAGGGAGGATGGGTCACGGGAGAGATAAAGAACTCTGCCCCACCTGGTGTCAACAGCTGGCCCATTAACAGAAGATATCCCCGGAGTTTATCAGTGAGGAGTCATGAAGGAGGTGGGGAACACTGTCCCACTGGTTCTAACAGCTTATGAAGATGGTGATAGAATACACACCTTTGGGTACATCTTACACTGTAACCTAGGACAAGGAGGCTCCAGGATGAGCAGAGGGCTGGAGCAGCTCTGCTGGGAGGAAAGGCTGCGAGAGCTGGGATTGTTCAGCCTGGAGAGGAGAAGCTCTGGGCTGAGCTCACTGTGGCCTTGCAGGGCCTGAAGGAGCCCCAGGAACCATGGAGAGAGACAATTCCCAAGGGCTGCAGGGCCAGGAGCCAGGGAATGGCTTCCCAGTGCCAGAGGGCAGGGCTGGATGGAATATTGGAAGAAATTCTTTATTGTGAGAGTGATGAGGCCCTGGCACAGGGTGCCCAGAGCAGCTGTGGCTGCCCCATCCCTGGAAATGTCCAAGGCCAGCTTGCATGGAGCTCTGAGCAGCCTGGGACAGTGGAAGGTGTCCCTGCCCATGAAACAAGATGATCAACCCAAATAATCCTGTGATTCTCTGATTCTGTGATTTTATCACGCCAAGTACATCTATTTCCTTAAAGGGTGCAACGTGCCCATAAAATTCAGTGACTTTTCAGGAAACCAGTCCATACTTGCGGTGCTTCAGCAAGGGTCTGTTAGCTCACATCATCCTCTCTCCTGTTGCCTCCCCACCACGATGGTTGTTGTGTTTTCTAAAGCATCATTTTGCAGGGCCAAGCAGAAAGTTTTGTGTGCCTGAGAGAAGCAGCAGACATAGTGCTTGTGTTAATAAGTAATTTAACCTATTAATACCAAATACCTCCTCACCTGAAGGAATACCTGGTCTAGATTAATTCCAAACATGGTTCAGGGCAGGGTTTTGAGGGCAGCCGTGCCTTATGCCTGACCCAAAGATCACTAAAATTCGTGATAGCTTTCTGAAAGATCCTGTTTAATTTTGGATTCGTGGCCTGAATAGTGATGATATGATGATGAATAGTGATGAACTACATGTGTAGATCTGAGCTATAATCAGTGTAGTTTGTATGTTTGGGGTCAGGTGTGTCAGTCTCAGCTGCCTCAAAAGTTGGGTACATTTTTTTTAAAGCTGGCACCACTTTTATGCTTAGTCTGACTCAGTGAACTCAGTGATTTACATGAGTTGAGGGTCTGTTTTCAAATATTGTGCATACTCGAAGCCTTAATCCCACTACTCTTGATCTTAATATCCAGAATCCTGATATCCCCGAATCTGTAGATACTCGAGCTTAAGTTAGTGGAAGAAGGCTTCTCCTAAATCTGCTTTGAATTACAAATTTGTGCTATGTGCACTTTATTTAAAGAGAAAATGACCTGTCAGCCAATCTTTAGAAATGGCACTTCATTTTGAATTAGCTGAAAATTAAATTCTGTGTTTCTATGGAGAGCCAGTGTAACAATGATATTCAGAATGTCAGAGTTCTCCATATAATTAACAAGAACTCTGCGTGTGTGTGTGTGTGTGTGTGTGTGTGTGTGTGTTCTGGCTGATAACATGCTGCTTCTAGAGTTTAGTTCTTTCGGCTACAACTCTTCTTTTGTGCCTTATGATCTAAGTATATGATTCATCTGAGATGGATTCACACAATAAGGTCATTTCAGTTAGGATGCTCTGTGTGGTCCTCATGCATTTTATGTTTCAGCCAAAAAATATCGAGTGCATGGATTTTAAAATGAAATTTTGATATTTGTGCTGAAAATAAATATTTAACCAATTTCAAGGCCAGGTTGGACAGAGCTTTGAGCAACCAGGTCTAGTGGAAGGTGTCCCTGCCCAAGGCAGGTAGAAATGGATGATCTTTAATGCCCCTTCCCCAACCCAAACCATTCCATGATTCTATGAATTTAGTTTTCATTAACACTCTCCTTTTCATTTGAGGAACTTCTGCAAAAAAAAAAAGTATCTGTAAGAAGTTACCATTTCCTTGAGAAAATAATGTATTAACACAATGTCACACAAAGGAATTTCAATGTATGTTTGTGTTATTACCTATTTTGACCTTCAAAGATTTTGTTAGCTTTTGGGGGAAAGGTAAACAGTAAACCAAGCCAAACAAATGTCTCTGTAGCTCTGTTTTTGATAACAATGCCACCAGCATCAGAGTGCAGTGAGCCCACAGCTTTACGTGTACTTGAAATGAGACGATATTGCCAGAAAAAGAAACTGTCTTTTCTCCCTCCTCCTTCCTCTGGCTCCTTCTGCTCACTCCCAGCTGCTCATTCCTCTCCCTGAGCATCCCCCACGTGCTGGCAGAAGCATTTGTGCAGCTGTGTAACAGAGTGTGAAGCTGGTGTGAGGTTGAAATGTTTTGCTTTTTAAAACTTTAATCTTGATCAGCTCCTGCTCCAGTTCCAGAGGAAGGAGAACTTTGGGACCTTTGTGCTCACTCTCTTTTCACTGCAAGTTGCTTGGGTGTAAAACTGACTTCCCATGATTCAGGAGAAAATTGCCGAAAGAGCACCAAGTCTTACAGGCAGTCAAGTTTCAGGAAAAACATCAGACTGCTGTGATGTCTTCTTCATACCTTTCCTAAGCTCCTCTCTGTCACTTTTGTCCCTATCCAGCAGAGCTTGTCAGCCAGAGGACATCTCTTATGTCCCACGGCACATCTTGGGGCAAAGATCCCTAAGCCAGCACTCAGCCTGTCAGCTCTGGGGATAAAAGCCAGACAGACATGCCCTCTTCTGAAGGATGAGTGTGCTGGTGTTGCAGCTGAACTGGGAGAAAGCTTGCAGGGGAAAACCCAACATGCTGGCTGAGGAAATATCTATGATGGAGATACTGGAGGAGGACTTGTGAAGCTTAAAGGACAGGAGAATACGATAGGAGCTTTTGTTTAACCGTAGATGTGGCGGTGCTGCGTTTTTCCACGCACGCGGTGGACGCCCGGCTAGCTCAGTGCAGGCGCCGCCGTATGATGGAAGCCGCCCGACGACCCGAACCGAAGGGTCGCGAGGCAGCGAGGGATCCGGGAGATCCGCTCCGCGTCACTGTCTGCGAGGTCCAGGACAAAGGGTTGAGGGAAGGAATAGTCCAGACCACAGTCCGAGGCTAACGGTTTATTTGCCCGAACCCTGCTCGGTCGGACTAATTCGAATTTTGGCGGCTTACCGCGAATTTTATAGGAGGGGTGGTAGCCAGGGTACAGAACCAATCAGGGGGTAGTAGGGAGGAGATAAGGGTGGGATAACATTTATATATAACCAATGAGGGATAATACAGGGTGATTGACATACATATTAACAAATGGAGCATCGAATATAACAGAATTTTCCAGATGTAGGGGTAGGGTTGGAAGTGACTGACATGACACAGGGGTATGGGTTTTGAGGATTGACAGGGAAGGTGCTGGAATAAAGGGTTGTGGTTTGGGTGATGGACAGGGAGTAGGGGAAGGATTTTAACTTTATTTGGGGATGGGGTGGAGAAAGGGTGGCAACTGGGATGAACCTTTATTATCACTCAGTGAGGGAGAACTTAGAACATACCAAATAACAATTAAACTAATTGATCCGCACTACCACACGTAGAGATGAGTGAAATTATGGAAAAGCAGCAAACCCCAAACCGACCAGCTGGGTGAGTTGGAAGGGCTTGGTCACAGGGATGGGGAAGGAGTTTGTCTCTGCTCAGGGATGTGCTGCTCTTCCCAAAGCGTGTGCGACTCAGGATGACACAGGGCACGACCTGAGTCCAATTCTCTATTTCCAGAGGAAACCACCCCAGCTAACACCTCTCAGAATTTCCTTTTAATAATTAGGTCCTTTACCTCAGCTTCTCTACTACCAGTCTCTTCCGAAATCTCCCACTGATGAAGATGAGAATTATTCTTCACAGCCAATTTATACTCATTTTGCATCTACTTCAGCGCTCTTCCTTATCCTTGCCCCATCTGATGTTTACTCTGATCTATTTTGGGAGTGCCATCATATCCCCTCACAGCATCACTTTCAGCAGATTAAAGCAATGAAGCTTTTTTTTGTCACCCTTTCATAAGCCAGGCTCTGCATTCCCTCAGATGTTCCTGTAGCCCCCTCTGCACCTGTTCCAGTCTGAGTTTCTCTTTCTTGAGACTGAGTAACTGGGATGGTACAGAGCACTCCGGAGGAGGTTTTGCCTCACCTCACGCATCTGAGGATCACATTTTTTACCTCTTTCGTTGTCACATCGCATTCACTACTCAGTTATCCCGTGCTTATTTAAATACATCCCATCTTTTTCTTTCTTGATGATCATTAACTAATAAGCTCCCAAAATGCTATAGAAAAATCACTTTCTCATCTCTGACCCAGAACTGCCTGACCCAAATAAGGTGACTTTGCACTTCATGCTCTTGCATTTCATCCAATTTCTGCTGTTCCACTCGAGGCCTCCTTTTATCTGACACAGTGTGGGAGCCACTGTGACCTTTCACAGCCACCTGGCTGAAAGGACACCAGGATATTTTTCAAATAAAGAACCTCCCAGGAGGTGCTTGGTCATGGTGCTGGAACAAATAGACTTGATTGACTGATGTGGGAAGGGTTTCCTGATGTTTTTAAGCAAGAAAGTTAAAAGACTAAATGCGAAATCCTTTATTACTTCTGTTTTCCTGTAGCTTCTGGGTGGTGTTTAATTGGAATTCATGCTGGTGGAAAAAGCTTTTTTTTCCTGAAGCTCAAATGTGCCATCAGGGTGAACACTGGTTTCTATTAAACTTTCCAAAGGAAGGTTAGAGAATCTGCTATGCCAAGAAGTGCTTGAATTCATGTTTGCCCCACACAAAGCCCACCAGGTCAACATGCCAGCAAGTGTTCTTTTCACAGGAGAAAACCCCCCTAAAAGCAGGTATTTTCATTTGAATGCTGCAGCAAAATTAGAAAAACACTTTCCCAAAAGAAGAATGTGAAGAGTTTTATAGAAATGAATTGCTGGTTATGTGCTCTGAAGCTTACAATGACTTCCCCTTTGCTGCCAGGAGACTGAGAAGTCTGATGCCACAGGGGAGAAGTCTGATGCCACAGAAGATAAATCTGAGTCCAAGGATGAAAAGTCTGATGCCACGAATGAAGCTGAGGCACACACAGAAGACAAGGCAGATGAAGGGGCTCCTGAAGAGGCTCAGTCTGACCAGACATCACCAGAGGGTCAACAGGTAATTTTTCCTTTCTCTTTGTGGTCTGAGGGTTTTACCTGTGGTGAGCACATGAAACATAAACCCACAGGCCCTCGTGGTGTGCCCCAGGGTGACTGATTGCAGAGTGGTCCTGCTTGTCTTTTGGATGTATTTTCTTTGATATCAGGATGGTATGAAACCTAGATAAAACTCCAGGGAATTTTGCTCTGAATCTTGAACAACAGCAGCTGCCTTTTGCCACTTGTTACCACAAGCTTTTTATTTTATCTTGGAACCAGAATCTAGTTATGGAAGATAATTTAGGACTAGACATATGAGTCCTGCCTGTGTGAAAAAAAAAATTGCTGCTCTCAATGGCCAGCGTGTGCAGTGCTCATAAATCTGGTTGTTAATGTTTGCTGCAGATCTGACAGTGTCTTCTCCAGGCCTTGCAGAATCCCCTGGGCGGTGCAGAAACCGAGGTCAGCATTCTCCTTTCTGTCTGCTCCTGGTCTGGTATTACAGGTCTCAAACTGCAGCTCAGTTTGGCATTTAAGGACAGGTTTATCTGGATGCTGCAGTGTTGGGTGACCCTTCCCACAGAGTCAGGCCTGCTGCTGCATCAAGCACTCACTCTTGTCAGGTTCTTCTGTGCTTTGGAGGTCACATGGTCCCTGGGGAATATCTGTCACAAATGCATCATCTCTTTCATTAAAGATCAGAACAAACGGAGCTGGTTGTTTGGGTTTTTTTCTTAAAGCTGCAATATTTTTCCAGAGGAAACACCTCTCTGTAGGCCTTTCCCCATTGCCCTTTTTAGTAGTGACTGATGCAGTCAGTTAGGCTGGAAAAGCCTCTTTTACACAACCTCATGCAAGTCTCAACCACTGGGAAGTCCCACTCATAATTTCAAAACGGTGATGAGGAGAGACAGTCCTCAGTGGGAACTAAATTCCTCCTTAAGGAAAATTATATCCAAGCACTTTTCATGTCGCTATGAATTTCAGCTGGCAGGTGAGTGCCATCAAATTCCTTTTTTTTTGGCTCTTAAGAGAAGCCAAAACCACAGTGCATCCCCTGGCTGGCCTGGGTGCCTTGCCCTTCTGGCTGGCAGTCTGCTTTAATGTTTTTCAAATGAGGACAGAATGCTGGAACACGTTTGCAAATGTGTCAAGCAGCTGTGTAGGAGAGGTTTTGCAGTGACGCCACACTCCTATACAACCAGCACCTTGCTCCACTTCTGATAGACAGGATTGGGGCTGAAAGTGGAAAACAGATTTCTTGGCAGTTTTTCAGGGAGGGGAGAGGCAGAGGGGAGAGCACAGAAAAACATATTTTTGCCCCGTTCCACCACCCACTTCCTGTGTCACCCAGGACAAATCGCTTCAGTGCCATGGCATCTGCCCGCCTTGCTGCAGTTCATCCCAATTATCACTTCTGTTGGGATGGCATGAATCATTCTGCAGGAATTCTGCTCTTCTCACTCACTACGGACAGCAGGCAGAGGATGGGGTTCGATGAGAAGAGCAACTCTGAGGCAGCTACAGCCAGATGAATTCCACCTTTTGTCTCTGTATCTCACTTTACACTTATAAAAGAAAGTTAAAATACCATTTCCTTACCTGGGCAGGGTTTTACGAAGGTAAATACACTTTAAAGACTGCCAGATTGCCATCAGAGTATTTCCACTGGCTCTTGCGTCCTAAAGGATACAGGTATTTTCAACACAAAAAATTGAAAGATGGCAGTTTTATGTTCTGTGGCTGAATTAATATGCCAGTGAGAATTTAGTATTGGACTTTTGGCCTTATTTAGCACTGCTTCAAGCCATCTCAAAAAACAACTCCCATTTGCGGGGTGTAACCAAGCCAGCTGTTCTCCAGTGACTTTGCGGGAGAAATGCCAGCGCTGTGGAAAAATTCTGGAAGAGTCTTGGCGAGGTGAAGTTACCTCAGCCTTTGCCAGTGAGCAGAGATAAGATAGAGACAGATAACAGAACCAACTGGGGCTGTCTCAGGCGTGGGGCTGCAGGGAGGGCCCAGGTCTCAGGAGGCTCCTCCAGAGCCCGGTGACAGGGGATGGTCACTGCGGAGGCTGCAGCTCTCTCCAGCTGCTGCTGCCCTTCCTGGGAGATGCAGGAACCCAGCAGCTCCAGGTTTTTGTCTCAGGCTGACATGACCATGAGGAAACCATGGATGTAGTGCCTCTCCTTCCTGCTTTGTCTGTCCCCTTGGTTCTGAGTTTCTTGAGGCTCCAGCACAGATGACATGGACCCTGCTGGTCGCTCGATGTGCTGGTAATAAATTTTCTGTAGGTTTACTGTCTGATTTTGGTTTCAGATTTAAGCTTGCAGGTTAGAATATCTTCTAAGTGGTGTCCCAGTTAAATCAGTTTTCAGTACAGATTAGGCTTCCCTCAGGGCAAAACTATTTTAGAAACATGTTCAAAAATCATATTATAGTACAAGTCTGTATCTTGTCTCAGCGATTCCCCAGGCCATATTTAAACCCTGGCACTGCAACTCACTCCCTTAACTCATTCCATGAAAACTCATATCAACCCCTCTGCCTTCTGCGTGGCACTGTGACATTTGCCTCTTCTCTGTGGGATTTTGTGTAGGATCAGCTCTTTCCCCCAATAGCCAGCTTAGGATCTAACATTAAATTCTGTTCACTTTGTACATTTATATTTTTTTCTTTTCCATCTCTCTCATCACTTCTGCTCGATCTACAGTCTAAAACCAGCTTGCATTATTTTTTATTCCCTGTTGAGCCAAGGCATCTGTTGCAGCCTACAACACTTAACAGAATCACAAGCCAGATTCTGAGTGATGATATGTAGCATAGATGAGACTCTCTATAATTCTGATTTAACTTTCATTTTGCAGACTAGCTGATTACCAAAAAACCCCACAAAAACTCCACCTGAACAAGCAAACAAAACCCAGCTCCAAATCTTTGCTTGCCAATGAAGCAGACTTGATTGGAAGTAACTGAGGAAAAGGGAGCTCGATTTAATGATTTTATAGGCCTTTTCAAACATAAAAGTTAAGCTTGAATGTGCTTAGTGAGTTAATTTGGAGGACATTATCTCTGAGTGAATCCAATGAAGTCCACATAATTTTCCTCAATTCAGTGCTTAACTTCTGCTGTGTTTTCCCTGTCTGACTTGTGATATTCTTCCTTTAATTTATGTTTTCAACATTTTCTTTTATATCTCATCTGTAGGAAGGCAAGGAAGAACATGCAGCAACAGGGGTATAGTATACCTGGATATTTTATTATCATCTTTTGTTTGTGTGCATTTAATTCCTTTTCAGTCCCTTTGCTTCACTCAAAAGCCAGTAAATTCTTATTCATGAAAGTAAATACATGACAGTCATATTCTGTAGAGAGGATGATTGGTCATATCAGGGTGTTATTGACTGGGAACAAAGATGGGCCTTTGATCATTAAAAACAGTGAATGGAAGAGAAATTGTCTGTCACAGATTATTCAATAAAATTTGACAAGGACTCCCAAGACAAGTCTGTCTTTGATAATCACTGACTGACACCATGCTGTGATTCCATTTTGAGTGTAAAAGATTCGTTCCGACAATTTAGGCAGTTCTGCCCATAAAGGAGATCTTTCCCTCATGAGAATTTGTATGACCCAGGTGCAAATCCTAAACACATTTCTGCTTTGCCTAGACTTTCAGGATCATCCAGTCCCACCTCACCCCAGCGGCACCAGCATCACCCCAAACCCTGTCCCCAGGGGCCACACCCAGACTCCTCCTGAGCACTCCCACACACAGTGACTCCAAACCTCCCTGGGCAGCTCATCCCAAGGCCTCACCACTCTGGCAGGGAAAAATTTTTTCTAATCTCCAATCTGAAGCTCTTCTGATGCAATTTGAGGCCATTTCCTCTTGTCCTTTCATTGGCAGCAGAGCCCGACCCCCCTCAGTGCCCCTCCTGTCAGGGAGTTGTGGGGAGCAGTGAGGTCCCCCCTGAGCCTCCTCTGCTCCAGGCTGAGCCCCTTTCCCAGCTCCCTCAGCTGCTCCTCCCAGGATGTGTTTTCCAGACCCTAAAGCTCCTGGACCCATGAGCAAAACATGGGAGCTCCTGGAGAGGCTGGTGAGGGCCATCAAGGCTGGGTAGTTGTACTCTGGCACCACCAACTAATGCTTCAAGCAAGAAAAATGCCCCTTCTTTTTCCTGTAAAAGTGAATGGACTTGAATTTTGAATGGCAGTTGGTAATATCCGAAAGATGTGTCTTGTCTGGGGGCTCTCCTGGCCCTGTATCAGAGTTCTCATGAGATAAAGAAAGGCACCTTCCCCTGGGGGAAATGCCCAGAGAGGCAAAATTCCTTTGGCATAAGAACTTCTGAGCCACAGATGTTTGTGTTACATCTCCAGTTTTGCAGGAGTGGTTCTTTAGTGCAATGTTTTTCCCTGAAAAACAATTGAAACCAGGAATCTGATTCCAGCAGCTCCATTCCCAAGCAGATATTGAAGCAGGATTTCACTTCAGCAGCTCAGGTGTGACTCCTGCACGGACAGAAGGTGCCTGAGAGACAAAACAGAGGCCTGTGCTGCTCATACAGGGCCTGCAGTCCCGACTGAGAGTTCACTCTGGGTTCTTTGACTGGCTATTGGATTATGCCAGGAAGAAATTCACATCCCTTGCGCAGTCCAAGCAGTCTGTGAAGGGATGGCAGATTGAGATAAAGCCAATTTATACTCGTGGGAGTGCCTTTGGACAAGAGATCGCTGGAAGAGGAGCACAGGAGCCCACAAAGCAATTTCCAGTTGTTTTTCAGAGTAGAGCTTCATTTACTCTGGAAAGACAACGAGCAGAGCCTGTTGTCTGTGTCACACAAATTCAAGCTTTCAGATAACTGTTGATTGAAGCAAAGGGCTGTTGTCTTTCAATTGTGTGATTTCTCCTGCAGAAAAGAAAGAAATAAGAACTTTTGAGATAGAAACGAGGCTGTATTATCTGATTCCAGACGATTTTTTAGATCATTCAGGAGTCTAGTTCCTGTGCCATGAATCTTTGCTTGTTTATGGCTCCAAGAAATAGAATTAAATTATAACTGTATGGTTAATTGTATTATTAATTATAATTGTATAATTGTATACATTATTATCTATCATAATTGTATATAGTATATATATAATTATATTATATATATACACAC
>WEIT01039824.1:676225-696715 GCA_013389985.1 Dryoscopus gambensis
GTATATATAGTATAATTATAATTGCATAATTAAAAATACTAAATTTTTTGTCATATTTACGCATCTTTCATATTCTCATTTTGATCTTGAGCATCTCTTTGCATCTTAACCACCTGTTCTAACCTCCCAAAAAAGAGAGTGTTTATATAGCAGCACCTGCCTATTAACTCCACAAACTAAAGCTCTGGCATGTTGAGATTAAAAAAATATATATTAATTCTGTTTTTGAATCTCAAAGAATATTGCATTTACTAGAAACAGAACAGTTGTAAAAGCAGGGCTCTGTATTTCAAGACTGTTTATTTTCTCTTTCAATTCCTATATGGTAACTACAAATATTTTCTATTAAAAAAAAGGAAGAAGAAGAAAAGCAGGAAGAGGGAGAAGGAAAGCAGGAAGAGGGAGGAGAAAAGGAAGAGGTGGAGGAGCAGGAAGAGTCTTAGTACAGTTCCCTATGACACAATATTTCTTGAACAGGTTTTCAGGTAATTATTGAGATATCAAGAACTGTTTCTAAATACCCTTAAAGCAACATAAACTTGTAATTTTTGTAATTATTGTTGAGGAGGGGCGAAGCGTCCATGCACAAAGAGCCCAGCTGATGAGTCAAAAGTAGCCTTAACTGTTGCAGCTTGTCTTTCACATGGAATAAGAATTGTTCCCTCTCCCCTCTTATTCAGCTGCTGATTTCACTGCAGCTTTTAGGAGCTCCATGTCTCACATGAATCCCTCTCTCAAATTTAGTTGAAAACTTAAAGTACTGGTAAGGGAGAGGAGCCTGGCAAGAAATATGACTCAGTATAAAATTACTGAAAATAGGCCAAATTTAAAACCTCAAAACAGGAAGCATCTGGAAGGCAGAATTTGTCCTGTACAGGTGTGTGAGCACCCAGCACTGCTCAGGTTCTGTCAGCATGTGCTTTCTCATTTTAATGTTCAGGTTTTCTCCTTCCTCTGGCCCTTCTCCCCTGCACTGAAATAAAATTCAGAAAATCACTTTAGGGAGAAACTACAAGGGAGTAACCTACAAGGGAGTCGGGGTTTCCAGCAGATTTTCCTTGGGGTGATGGGACTTTGTCCTGATCACAGATACAAAGTGCAAAATGCTCTTTCTAGGACTAGCAGGACCCACACAATCACTGAATGGTTTTGGTTGGAAAGGAACTTCAAGATGATCAGTTCCAACCCCTGCCGTGGGCAGGGACACCTCCCATGACCCCAGGTTGCTCCAAGCTCCATCCAACCTGTCCTGGGCTGGATTCCTATCTGACTCAGACTCTGAGATAGTTCTCAGAGGTTTCACCAACCAGGTGCTGGTGGGATTTCCCAGCACCTCAACAGGACAGGAAATCCATCACTTCTTTCATGCTGCCTCTCCCAAATCCAGGTTCCTCTGTTGCATGGGAATTAATTCATCACAACATTGTCTGCAGTTCAGATCTGTAACATCACAGAAGTGCTGAGTTCTAACCTAATTTTCTTTGGTTTTGTTCAGGAAGCACAAGCTGGAAGAAGAGGAAAGAAAAGAAAATCCCTTTCTCAAGCAAAGCACCCCACTACCTTTTGTGCCTGTAGAATTATGCACATATAAACATGAACAGAACACAGACACCACTGTGTCCCACCTGTAGCCTTTATATATATATTTGGTATTCCAGTTGCTTGTTAAAATGGGTGTTATGTCTGACAGATGGTATTTCAGTCAGTTGTTCTGTGTTGGGATAGTTTTGTCCATGTCACATTTAGATTGTGAGCTCTCCAGGGCAGGAACCTCGTCTCTCTCCGTGTCTGAACACTGCCAAGCACGTTGCTGCCACTCAGCAGCCGACTGCACTCACACTGGTGACACTTTGAGAGGAAAAGAAATTCACCACCAAAAACTGCAAAGAGGCTTCCTGTACACAAGCCATGTGAGTCACTTCTCCCTCAGCTGGCATTTGAAAATGATTGAGATTCCCATTGTGCAGCAGTTTAAATAAATGTGTTCTCTGTCGTATCTGCTCTTTGTGTGCCAAAGCATTAATTTATCTCTGCGCGCAGATGGTTTCTCCATCGGTACGGCTGCGGGCTGTACAAAGTCATGGAATCATAGAACCATGGAATGCACTGGGTTGGAAGGGACCTTCCAGTCTCCACTATCCCAGGGTGCTCCAAGCCCCATCCAGCCTGGCCTTGGACATTTCCAGAGATGGGTCAGCCACAGCTGCTCTGGGAAACCTGGGCCAGGGCCTCTCACAATAAAGAATTCCTGCCCAAGATCCCACCCAGCCCTGCCCTCTGGCACTGGGAAGCCATTCCCTGGCTCCTGGCCCTGCAGCCCTTGGGAATTGTCTCTCTCCATGGTTCCTGGGGCTCCTGCAGGCCCTGCAAGGCCACAGTGAGCTCAGCCCAGAGCTTCTCCTCTCCAGGCTGAACAATCCCAGCTCTCGCAGCCTTTCCTCCCAGCAGAGCTGCTCCAGCCCTCTGCTCATCCTGGTGCCTCCTCTGGCCTCTCTGCAGCAGCTCCACGTCCTTCCAAAATCATCAGCTCAAGGTGCAGCAGTGGCCGAGCCCCAGGGAAATGCAGTGTCAGTAGGATGGCAGGGCTTTGATGCCATATAAACCTGGCTGTGTTGACATCTTGAACAGGTTGTGCAGTCTGGTCTCAGGGAAGACCTGGGGATGTGAGAAATATGGGGAAAGGAGCAGCTGGAGAGGATGAAACAGGTGCTCCGTGACGAGACAGAATTCTCAATTTGGTTTTGAGATTCCTCAAATTTGGAGAGGAAGCCAAGGCAACTACAAAAAAATCATAAAGATGAATGGGAAACAGTGAGTCAGAAAATCCTGCAACACCATAATGAAAATTAGCAGACACAAAGAAGTTAATAGATCAGCTTGAAAGAGAAAAGAGAGAGAATGTTTTTATGCAGTGAGTCAGGAAATTTTGGAATTGGTCGTCACGGGGTGTTAAGGAAGCTGACAATGCCGACAAGTCCAGGAAGGGATTGGGCAATGTTAGGAACAGGAGGCTCATGAATGGATACTACAGCCTGGGACGTGTCCACAACATCCCTAATCCAAGAAATCCTACATGCTGGGGACTCCAGGAAAAAGGATTTAAATATGTCAGACTTGCTGTCCCTAAATAGTTTTGCCTGTTTCCACTTTCAAAGACTGGATACCAGGTTAGGTGAGCCACTAATTTTACCATTCCTTATGTTCCTGCAGCTGATTCCTCTTCCTGGGGAAGATTTTCCCCATCTCTCCAGCAGCCAAATCACAGCCAGTCATTTCTGCAGAGGTTTCGAGCAGGACTTTTGGGGGCATGGTGGACAATATGAACACAGGACTGTGAATCACTCTAGAAGTGTGGTGAATCCAATGTGTGCTGTGCCTTGATGTATTCCCAGGCTGCCGGAGCTCCCCGTGGCTGATGAACCACGAGCTCCACTTCTACCCTCAGAACAAAAAGCCTGAGTGTACTCGGGACATCAGGCAGGGCACAGACTTTGGGCTTGGAACAAAACCCACCGCACTTCGTGCGTTCTTGTGAAGGCAGAAACACAGCAGTGATCTTCTGGAGAGGGTCTAATCTGGGAAGGCTGGGAGGGAATGTGAGGAATGCTAAGCCTCCCGCGTGGGAGGGACACACTGCCCTGGTCTTCAGCTGGTGACTGGGGTGAAACAGCAAACGGGACAGCGGGAGATCCTACAGCCAGCACAGAAATTTGGGGCGTTCCTTGGGGTCAGCATGTGCTGCTCATCCTTCCTGCCAGGAGAAAAGGAGGCGGTGAGTATGCCAGGGATAAACCGGGGGCCGGCTGCTGCTCGGTGATTTTGGCCATAATGTTAATTCTGCTTACATAAGCTTAATACTTTCTGCAGTAATTTAGTGCAACCGGGCAAAGAATTAAGTCTTTTCTAAACTACGGCTGAATGAAAATCAGTGGCACAAATTTGTGAGCCGTTGGCTTAAATGCACTTGGAGGAATACTGTCTGCATTTTTATGTCATTCCTGTTTTACTGGGAGAAGGCAACTGCAGCTGGTTAACACAGAGCAGACAGAGTTTCACAGGAACCCATGGATGCAAAATCCTCCCAGTGCACGCCAGTTACACACAAACCAGCAGGCTGATCTTGGTTGTTTTTTTTTTTTGGTGACACTTTGGTATGTAAATCGTTTTCCTTGGATGATTGATGCTTGAAACTTCCCGTATCCTGAAACAAGCTAAAATTAGAAAGGCTTCAAGCTATGCTTCCTACAGATCCATATATGTCATAGGATGTGGCTGTTGGCACTTTAGGATGATTGATTGTCAAGTTTCACAGGCTGCTGAAGTGCAAAAGAAGTGATTTCAAGTACCGTGGCAAGCAACAAAGTGGGTAGGGTTAGTCAGTTGTTTGTTCTGTAGGAAAATAAATACGAGGTGCTTCACTGTGTTGCTAATAAAGGGTTTGGAATGGCAGGTCCAGAAGGCAGCTTGGGCCGTGGATGAGAGCACTTCTGAGCCAACAAACTGTGTAAGAGGTTTTCTCCTAAGAAAACCCTTTGTGAAGTTCATTGGAGAGAAATTAAACTGTTCAGGAGCTTTGCCAGGGCAGTGCCAGCCCCCAGTCAGGGCTTCTGGCCACTTTTCCAGTCACCACATCTGTTCATCCACCTTCCAAGTCATAAAACTTGCTCACAGCCTTCTCTTTAATGTGAGAATATCAGCATTAAAGGAGATAAGTCTGTTTGTCTGCATCCTTTGACAACTTTGGGAGGCTGGAAATACGTTTGACATATCATCTGGCAAGCTGAGAACTCAAGAAAGTTATTTCTTCAGGAAGCAGATTGTGAGTTTTAGGTTTGATGTCAAATATCCTGAAGGATGCTTGTTGTTCCCATCACTGCCAAGCAAGAAGCACAGGGAGGGAGCAACAAATCTCAGCTGAGACTCATTTGAACAAATTTCTATCTCCATTTAGCTCCAGGGAAAGTAGCTCATCGAGCTGCAGGGTTGGATGACACAAATCAAGGGCACAGGAGTCCAAATTAGGGGTGGAGGACCATGGTGATGACTCAGAATTTGGGATCATTTACGTTGGAAAAGACCCTTGGGATCACTGAGTCCAACCCTAAACTTAACACTGCCAACCCCACCACTAAAAAACGTCCTGAAGAGTCACATCCACACTTTTAAATACCTGCAGGGATAAAAGTAGGAAGGAACTGTGGAGTCCTTATCTCGGAGAGACGAAGGATGAATCTCTGAGAACACCTGGGACTGCTTTAGAGACCACAGTTTCTTTGAGGCACCGTACCTTTCTCTTTCAGGGTGTTTGATTTGTGAGGAATAACTCTGTCGCTGCATTTAAGAGAAGTTGAGTTTTGATATCAGCTCATCCAAGCCCATTTGTGACCACAGACTACCCAATTAACTTCCTTAATTCCCCTGTGAAAGTGAGAAAACATTGCAGAGAATTTGTGGGAATAAAATCAATCAAAGTATCAATGCACTGATCAAAAGATGAAAGCATAACTGCACCTTCTTCCTTTGATAAGATTATTTGCTTCTGAGTTGTCCATTCCAGTTTAAAAATGGTAATTTTTTTCCTCCATCATATTGATACCTGACAGCTATCAAATCTTCGCCTTCACATTGTATTTTCACTGCTTTCTCACCAAACTCTCCTATTAAGCAGCCTGCAGGAGAAATGGCTGAGAATATCATCACCTTTCCCTTCTTTTTGCTCACTGGATAATCATAAAGGTCTGTTCCAGCCTCAATGTTTCTGTGACTCTGTGACATTTTGGAGCAGAACAGAAAACTTCTCTGTGTTTCCTGCTTCATTTGAAAAAGGAGTAACTTTTTCAACTTACTCATTGAAAAAGTTTGGAGCACGTTTCTGAGACTGCAGAGGCTACTTATGCATGGAGAGGAAGATGTCACACAGAGTGCCTTCCTGCCAGCTAGCTGGGATTCTGCTGAGAGGTGTGGAAAAAAGCTGTTAGCACCTCTCCTTCCGCAGCAGTGTAATCCCTCAGGAAAATGTAGCCCCAGAAAACGAAGCCTGGAGGCACCAAACAATGCAAGAACTTAGAAGAACTTTTTTTATTTGAACTTTTTTTCCCCTCCTTAACTGTGCAGCACCAGCGTGGAGCTCAGTGGATCAAAGAGAAACCCAGGGGGGGATCTTTCCCCTCTCCAGAACTCCCTCACAGGAGGGTGCAGCCAGGGAGGGGTCGGGCTCTGCTCTCAGGGAACAGGGAACACGACAAGAGGTGGTGGCCTCAAGTTGCACCAAGGGAGGTTTAGATTGGATATGAGGAAAAATTTATGCAAGCAAAGGGTTGTCAGGCACTGGAATGGGCTGCCCAGGGCAGGGCTGGAGTCCCCATCCCTGGAGGGATTTAAAAGCCGTGCAGATGTGGCACTTGGGGCCATGGGTCAGTGGTGGCCTTGGCAGCGCTGGGGGAATGGTTGGTCTTGATGATCTTAAAGGCTTTTTTCAAATGAACCAATTCCATGATTCTGAGGTAGATACCAGGACACAGCAGAGCTCAGAGTGCACAAAGAGAGGGTGAGGGTGGCTGTTGAATCCAGAGCCCCTGAGCTGTGGGGCTGGGGGCAAAGCACGGTGGTTTCTGCTCTGTTGAGCTCCAGGATGGGATCCTGGCTGGATGCCATTGTCCTGTCAGTTCCAGTTTCCAGCCCCCTGCTCTGGTGGGGCTGAGCAGAGGCTGCAGGTGAGCTGGAGCCGTGTGCTGAGCAGTGCTGAGCCTGGCTGTTGCCAGCCTCAGCCTTCAAAATCACATTACCCTGATAAAATTTGCAGTCCTGGAGCTCTCCGGGCAGCACCAAGCACTCGAGCTGCCTTCTTTCCTGCTGCCCAGCCTGTGTTTCCCTCACCCCTCACCACGGGGATTGTTCTCTTTGTTTAATATTTCATTTTAACAAAAGGGAAGCACCTCCACAATAGGCTCCAAATAAATAAATAGGGAAAACAGGCCCATTCTCTTCCAGCATCCCTCTGGCTGGGGAGGTGACAGTTTTTTGCATGGCACTGCACGTGAGTGGTTCCCAGCAGTCAGTGGTGGAGCAGGAGTATTGGCTTTCTGTGTCCTCCAGTACTTTTCAGTGAGCACTGGAGTCTTGCTGGATTTCAATGATGGGCCGTGCTGCATCCCATGGAAATGGGTTGGGTACTGGTGTCTGTGTGCTCCTCATCAGATAAATCACTCCAAGAAAATTACATTCAGCTCCTGGCCAGCCTCGGGCTGGTTTTGGGGGAGTTGCCAGTGTGGCCCACCCAGAGACAAACGCAGGAGAAGGGGGAAGCAGCTCTTGGAGGGCCTTGGGTGGCCAAAATTTGGGCAGAGAGTCACCCAGCCGTGCTGTGCTGAGGACACCTCCACCTGATCCCCAGCACTAGGAGAGGGGAAGGCTGTGGGGAGGGATGAGGGGCCAGCAGGGTAGAGAAAACCTCCTGGAGTCCGTGTTTAACATCAGCCCCAGCACAGGCTGTGTGTGCCAAAGGAGTTTGAGCTGGCAGCGAGTTGAGGAGCATTGCCAGTGTGGAGGAAAACAGGACAGCATCCCAGGAAGAGCTGAAAGATCCCCAAGCACAGATGCCAGGTAAAATTTGGTGGCATGGAGTCCCAGCATCACATGCTTTGGGGGCTAATAACAATTTCTGCTAGAAACTGGGATGCTGTCCTCCTAGGATTGGCACAGGAGGCGGAAAGTTTGTGTGCACAGGTTTGTCTCCAAGCCATGAGGAGCTGTAATGTGATGCAGCTGTGGCAAAGAGGAATGTGATGAGTAGATGTCCCAAGGAGTTATTTTCAGAAGTAAAGGGGACACCGAGTCACATTGCAAAGCACTGCCCTGGCACCTCCTTTGGGGCAGGTCCTGTGCAATGCTTGAATCCTGACCAAAAAGGTTAAATCCTCACTGAGAGATCAGGGAAAAGCCATTCCAGTTATCCAGGCCTTGCACTGTCCAGCTTATGAGAGGAGGCAATGGGACCTTGACTGGTGTAGAGCAGCAACGTTTCCAAACTGGAAATTCCCAAAAAATGGTGGATAACAGAAGCTGTTTCAGACTCAGGAACAGAGAAAACACAAAGCTGGAGAAGGAACTTGGTCCAGAGGAAGGGGAAATAACATCTCTCTGGCAGATGTGCACTGCGGTACTGCACGTGTCAGGAGGAACACGGAATGTGAAACAAGGAGGGACAGCAAATGCTGGGTGTACAGGACCTGAAGTGCATTAGAGGCACCTGAAAAGAGGGAATTCTATGCTAAAGTGCTAGGTGCTAAATGTCCTTAGCAAATTATTCCTCACTCCTGTTCTCAGCAGTGCGTTTTTAACCCACGGTGATCTTTGCCCGACTGTCACTATTCCAAACCTCAGCATCAACCTCTTCCCTAAGCAGCTCCTGCTAAAAACACAGATTTTTCGGTGCCTGCTGTCTCAAGGGGGGCGTGTTGAAGTCATGCCTGCTACAACCCGAACATCAGAGAGCCTGGCAGACACTCGATCCCTGTGGCGTCAGCGGGGGGGACTCAGAAACCTGCGCCGGGATAAATCCCCGGGAGGTGACGAAGCCTCTTTGGGGCATGGACAGACCCCAGCCCGCAGTGCCCAGGCTGGCAGCAGGGCTTAGCGACGTGCCAGAGATGAAGGTCAGGGCCTCCTGAAGGGTGCCCTGTCAGGCTGTATTTCTTGTTTCCAAATTAGACGCGGAGCCGACGGCAGAAACTCGGGAAGTGCTTGGGGCCATCAGCTGTGGGGTTCTGCCCCACTCAGGTGAGCCCCCACCTGCAGAGCTGCCCCAGCCCCGGGGCCCAGCGCAGGGAGGACGTGGAGCTGCTGCAGAGAGGCCAGAGGAGGCACCAGGATGAGCAGAGGGCTGGAGCAGCTCTGCTGGGAGGAAAGGCTGCGAGAGCTGGGATTGTTCAGCCTGGAGAGGAGAAGCTCTGGGCTGAGCTCACTGTGGCCTTGCAGGGCCTGAAGGAGCCCCAGGAAACATGGAGAGAGACAATTGCCAAGGGCTGCAGGGACAGGACCCAGGGAATGGCTTCAAACTGACAGAGAGTAGGGTTAGACTGGATATTGGGAAGAAATATTTTACTGTGAGAGTAGAAGGCACTAGAAGAGGTTTCCCAGAGAAGTTTTGGATGCCCCATCCCTGGAAGCATTTCTCGGTGACATGGCTTGCTTGCAGAAATAAAACCCCAGCAGCTCCCTTTTGGTCAAAAACTGACTCCAGCAGGGTTTTTTTCCTGTGAGTTGGATGAGCTTTTTGTGCAAGGCATTTCCTCGAAAGGTGTTAGATTGAAAAAGAAAGGTTCCACAAAAGCAAAGCTCAATAACCTTCTTATATTTTGCCTGAATTTTTTTTTTTTTCAAAGAACTGTTTCCCCTCTTTCACTGTGTGCAAGGGCTGGGAGAAACCCTCTGTGCTGAGAAGATGCCAAAAAGAGAACTTCTAATTCCTTTAGCCCCTGCCCCCACTGCCGAAGCTTGGCCATGCAAACCCAATAAAAGACTTCAGAGTCTCCAATTGCTTAAAGATTTGATGGTTTAACATTTGAAGCCCAATTCTGACTGATTTAGTGGGCAAGAGGAAACAAGGACAGGTACATTTACTGCTCATCCATGTTTTACTGCCCTGTATGAAAGATTAGTGAGCTCTGAACTCGTGGGCAGCCAGTTTTCAGACTCACACTAAAGAGGAGCTGGTAGGGTGCTGACACGCCCATGTCTGGGTGAGCACAACACACCCTGATCTGGGTGGGTCATGGTTTGGATCTCCTGAAAAAAGGGGGGTTGAGAGGAGGAATATAAACTAGAGATCAGATAAAAAATGCTTATAAGCAGAGCAAGTTGCACTGTCTGTAAATGTTGGGGTTTTTCTTAAAAAGGTATTATTTTCATAGAGTCACAGGATCACTGAGGTTGGAAGAGACCTTCAAAATCACCCAGTCCCACCATAATCACCCCTAAACCATGTCCCAAAGTGCCACATCCTCTTGAACATTTCCAGAGATGACAACTCCACCACCTCCCTGGGAAACTCATTCCAATACCTGACCACCCTTCCAGGGCAAAGAGGTTTTTTTCTTATATCTAATCTGAGCTACCCCTGGCACAACTTGAGGCTGTTCCTTCTCACTCTTTCACTTGAGAATCGTGTTTCATGTTTAAAAAGTGCCATTCATGTAAAGTCACCTGACAAGGAAGCCCTTGGAAATAAATCTATAAAGACCCAGCTGGACAATGTCCTTGCTGTCCACACCTTGGAGATCGTGTTTCATGGGGCAGAGTGGAAGAGGGCTGAAGTAAAACACACAAGCTGTGGCCACCCTGGCTGCAGGATGACCTGAACTCTGTGAGGGGTTATGGAGCAAAGACTGGGGCTCTCCAGCTTGGTGTTTGAGCAGGATCTGCTCCACTAGCCAATTGTTGTATTTAGTGAATCTTAAATACCCTCAGGGCGTCCCTTCTGCAAGGTGAGTGATGCAACCACCAGCCCAGGGTGCAGAAATGAGGGAGATTCCCCTCCAGAACCAGACATCCTTCAGAGAGGGAATGTTGGTCACCCCAACCCCATGGAGCTCCGGGCTGGGCAGAGGGGCTGGGAAAGGCCCTGGGGGTGCTGGTGACAGCGGCTGGACACGAGCCCAGGGGTGCCCAGGTGGGCAAGAGGCCCCTGGCACCCGGCCTGGAGCAGGAATGGTGTGTCCAGCAGGAGCAGGGCAGGGATTGTCCCTCTGTGCCGGGCACTGAGAGGCCCCTCGAGGGCTGGGCCCAGTTCTGGGCCCTGCAGGAGAGCCCTGGAGGGGCTGGAGCGTGTCCAGGGCAGGGAACGGAGCTGGGAAGGGGCTGGAGCCCCAGGAGCGGCTGAGGGAGCTGGGAAAGGGGCTCAGCCTGGAGCAAAGGAGGCTCAGGGGGGCCCTTGTGGCTCTGCACAAGTCCCTGACAGGAGGGGGCAGCCGGGGGGGTCGGGCTCTGCTCGCAGGGAACAGGGACAGGAGGAGAGGGAACGGCCTCAGGCTGGGCCAGGGGAGGCTCGGCTTGGACACCAGGAGCAATTTCCTCCTGGAAAGGGAGCTCAGGCCTTGGCAGGGGCTGCCCAGGGAGGTTTGGAGTGCCCATCCCTGGAGGTGCCCAAGGAGTGCCTGGAGGTGGCACTCAGNAGCTCCCAGAGATCCTGCAGGAGCTGCCTCTCCCCTCTCTCAGGGCCACATCCCCTGCTCCAGCCTGGATCGTCACCCACGAGATCCCTGCCTCATGTACCTGACAAATCCTCAAGGAACAAAGAAAAAAAGTTGGAAGCTGACCACAGAGCAGATGTTAGGTGTGAGTTAAATACCCAGGGAATCATGGAGAAGATGGACATGTGGTTGACCAATAACCACTCTCATCTACCTGAACCAAAAGCCCGATCTAAAACCCAAATAGAAAAAAAAAAGTGTATTTTTTAATGTATAAATATTTAAAATGCATTGATAAGTATTTGTGGAGCCAGATATTACTCGATTTACAAGACTACTGCAAGAAATGCTCTGAGGGAACAGAAAACAATGTGGTGGAGCAAGGGGATGGAGAACTGGACTGATAAACAAGGTTTCCCCTAAAAAATAGGGTAAAAAAGGTTATAATTTTATTTCAGATGCCAACATGGCAATATGTTATAGATCAGCTCCAGATCTAAGAAACAGAATAAGAATGTAAATATAAATAATATAAATGTAAACAAGAATATAAATAAGAAATAATAGTTCCCCGAATGGCATTTTTTTCTTTTGGGAAAAACACATTTCACTCCTTGAAATTCATCTTGAAACAGAGTGGAAACATTTCAAAGAGTAACAATGTCAAAAATATTTCGTTTCTGTTGAGCTTTTAGGAGAACTTTTTTTGAATTTCCAACTCCTTTGAAGGTAATATTGTATCACATTTCCTTTGCATCCTATTTTATACCAATGCCGTGCCCAGCCGCAGATTAATTTGTACTCAGCTGGATTTGGAGCCTTCTGCTGTATGCAGGGCTCTGCAGGACATGTGCAGGGCAGGGTGGGCTTTGTTTTTTAAATTTGGAAACTTTGGTGTACTTGGTTTCAACCCAAATGACCTGAAACTTCTCTCTTGCCAAGCCCTTGTTTCGAACCAGATCAAAAAATATTCTTTTTGGATACCTCCCCCTTGGCTTTTGATCTCTTGCTGGCCCAGAACAGGAACAGGCTGATAATAAATTTAAAGAAAAAAGCACATTAAACTCAGCAGCTCAGAAGGACCCGTTTGTCAGAGCCACAACAGAGTGAGCATTTTTTTGGCACTTCAATCAGGCTCCATCAAAACCTCCATCTCATGCTCTGCACCAGATAACGGTGCTCAGATTAGCCGGGGCTGAGAAAACATCTGCAGGCAGATAAGGCTGGGAGGGAAGGAGTGGGAGTTTTATTACAGCCGGGTTTCAGTCATTGTTTCCCGGGGATCACATCCGTGGCTGGGTGTTGTCCTTCCCTCAGGAGTCAAGGGGACCAGGGCTCTGCCCTGTCCCCGTGGCGAGGCTGCAGCTTCTCTGCTCCCAAACAGGGTTCCCGGCACGGATTGCTCCATGCTGGTCCTACAGCAGTTTCCCAGCACCTGGGCTCCATCCTCTGACCTGTACAGCTCCAGGGTGACCCCTCACCTTCCCCTGGGCTTTTCATGACTGCCTCACTACTGACCCTTTCCCTTTTTCCCTTTCCCTTTTCCTTTCCCTTTTTCTCTTTCCCTTTTTCCCTTTTCCTTTTTTCCTTTCTCTTCTCCCTTTCCCCCTTTCCTTTTTCCCCTCTCTTTTTTCCTTTTTCCCTTTTCTTTTTTCCTTTTCCTTTTCCTTTTTCCCTTTCCCTTTTTCCCTTTCCATTTCCTTTTTCCCTTTCCCTTTCTTCCTTTTCCCCCTTTTTCCCTTTCCCTTTATCTCTTTTTCCCTCTTTCCCTTTCTCCCTTTCCCTTTCTCACTTTCCCTTTATCTCTTTCCCTTTATCTCTTTTTCCCTTTTCCCTTATTCCCTTTTCCCTTTTCCCTTTCCATTTCCCTTTCCCTTTATCCCTTTATCCCCCCCTTCCCCCTTTCCCTTTATCCTTTTCCTTTTTTCCTTTTTTCCTTTATTCCTTTTTTCCCTTTTTTCCTTTATTCCTTTTTTCCTTTTTCCCTTTTCCCCTTTTTCCTTTCTGTTTCCCTTTTCCCCTTTCCCCTTCCCTTTCCTTTTCCTTTGCCCTTTCCCTTTCCCTCTCCTTTCCCTTTTTAAATTTTTTCTCTTTTTCTTCAAAATGAGCGGACAGGGCAAAACATCACCAAAAAGCCTTCACATACTTCCAGTTAATTGCACAGTGGGCAGGGACCAACAAAGATCTGCTTTCCTCATTCCTTCAGGCAGAAGCCCTGGAGCGTGTGATTGGATTACCGCCCGCAAGGGCAGTGCTCCGAGCCTGCTGGGAGACAGGGCAGCTCTGGGGGCTCAGGGGGTCACTGGTGCCCAGGGCAGACATGGACACCCTCAGCTGTGTCCAGTCCCTGTCCCTCCAGACTGTTCCTCACAGCCAAAGGCTCCTTCCAGGAGAGCTCCACAGGTAGCGAGGGCGAGGTTGTGCCGCACTTTTCTGCTGGCCCCAGCGTTTCATAACCTGCACCGTTTATTGAAACATGTGCCTTAGTTAAAGCCTAAATGGCTCCAAGCCCAATCCCCCTGAAGGAGAAGGAGGGATGTGGGAAGGCCTGGTGGCACGTGAGAGCACCAGTGCCGCGCTTGCACCCAGGGTGCTCTGCCAGGCGCCGGTCTCGTGCTCGAGGAGGGACGTGTACGTGATGGGAAGGGTTAACGGGACTCGGGCCCTGGGAACAGCACAGGACACAGGATGTAATCAGCTGAGATGGCTCAGCCCGGCGAGGGGGGATGAGGAGGGAGCTGCTGCTCTATGTAGGTCACGGCTGAGGCCAAACCTTTGAGCCCCGGCCAGCATGAGGCCGGCGGGGATGAGGGTGAGGATGGGCTGAAACCCACAGTGCCCCGGCTGCCAGCCCTGAGCCCATCCTCAGAGGGCAGGGAGAGCTGAAAGCCAAGCAGAGCCAGGGTTCACCCTGCTCTTTGGGGTGGTGAGATGGCTTCGGCATCCTCAGGAAGGATCTTGGGCAGGAATTGTTCCCTGGCAGGGTGGGCAGGCCCTGGCACAGGGTGCCCGTAGCAGCTGGGGCTGCCCCTGGATCCCTGGCAGTGCCCAAGGCCAGGTTGGACACTGGGGCTGGGAGCAGCCTGGGGCAGTGGGAGGTGTCCCTGCCCATGGCAGGGGGTGGCACTGGATGAGCTTTAAGGTCTCTTCCAACCCAAACCATTCTGAGATTCTATGACCTTATCAATGCACCCAAATATCAAAGGGCAGGTGCCAAGGGGATGGGGCCAGACTCTTTTCAATGGTGCTCAGCAGCAGGACAAGGCAAAAACTGCAACCCACGAAGTTTCATCTGAATATGAAGGAAAACTGTCCTATGGTGGTGACAAAGCTTTGGAAGAGGCTCCCCAGAGAGGCTGTGGGGTCTCCTTCTCTAGAGATACTCAAAACCTGCCTGGACATGATCCTGTCAGCAGGAAAAACCCTTCTGAGCTCCCAGGGATTAAAGTAGGACAGGAGGCAGCCCCAGGAGCACTGATGGGTACAGGAGTCAGCGGTGGGGATAGTACACAACACCGGCTACCCACTTACCTTGTTCCCTGCTGATGCTGAGAGGTATTCAGGCCTTGTTTGCACAAGTTGTGGTAGAATTTTACATATTTCGATCTCGTTAAGCGGGCACTGTTCCAGCCGCCCCCCCGTAGGAGAGGTGCTGTTATAAAATCAGTGAATATAAATCATGCATAGTGAGGTACCTGATGTGTCTTGTCTACCAAAGTCCCTGCGCTGTCTGCCAAAGGTGTGGGTTTAGAATCACGGAATCACAGAATGCTTTGGGTTGGAAGGGACCTTAAAATTCTTCTCATTCCACCCACTGCCATGGGCAGGGACACCTTCCACTGTCCCAGGCTGCTCCCAGCCCTGTCCATCCTGGCCTCGGGCACTTCCAGGGATCTGGGGGCAGCCACAGCTTCTCTGGGCAAAACGCATCAATTTTGTGTCAGTGGAATTATAATCCTGTAAATCTGAGGGTAGAAACCATTTTGCTGCCTTACAAGCAGGTTTTATTGGAAACAATTTTCCTCATATTAGATTGATCTGCAGTGCTGTTAGTGTCTTTGCAACATAAACTGTGCCCATTGAAGGGCTGAGGCTGTTATTTCAACAAAAACTCCTCCTCCTGACTGAAATAAATCTGTGTAGATTCTCTGTAGAAAAATCTTGAAAAGCTCCACATGAAAATTTGGTTTAATTTTGCATTAAAGTGAATATCCTTGAGACTTCCAGCACAGTCAGGCAGTGAAGCCATGAAAACATCCCATTCCTGCACCAAGTGGCAGAGTGTAAATCAGCGACCCTCTTCATCTGCAAGGGCTCCTGTGCCTGCCCCCACAGCTGCCTTATCAGCACATGTGCTCAGAGAAACCCAAGGACAGAGCTCCTACTCACATTTTTCATAGTGGTGAAAAACCGAAACGCAGCAAACCTCGACCCCAGCCAAACAATGGCATCTTTTGGTGGGGGTTTGCAGCCTGACCTTATCTCTGCCTGCCCCACGCTCTGACAAACTCGGGTGTGGCAATATTTACTGTCACTTAGCCAGGCCACGTCCACCCAGACTTGCCAGAGGAGATGACAACACGGGGCCACCGATGCAACCAGCGATTGAACCTGCTGGTTTTCTGCTTGAAGAATGGATGGGAGTGCTGGGGCGGCTGAGTTTGGGGCTGAGCCTGGCTTGGAGGGCAGAAATATCCCTTGGTTCAAGCTGAATTTTAAGTCATATGGGGTTTTTTGGCCTGGAGAAGAGGAGGCTCAGAGGGGACCTTGTCACCCTCTATGACTCCCTGGCAGGAGGGGGCAGCCAGGTGGCCTCTGCTCCCAGGGAACAAGTGACAGGACAAGAGGGAATAGCTTCAGGCNGGGAATAGCCTCAAGCTGTGCCAGGGGAGGTTCAGGTTGGACATCAAGAAGAATTTCTTCACTGAGAGGGTGATTAGACACTAGAAGGGGCTGCCCAGGGAGGTTTGGAGTGCCCATCCCTGGAGGTGTCCCAGGAAGGCCTGGACGTGGCACTCAGTGCTCTGGGCTGGGGACAAGGTGGGCATCGGGCACAGCTTGGACTTGATGGTCTTGGAGGTCTTTTCCAACCTAAATGATTCTGTGAATATCCTGCTCCATGAGCCCCGCCTCCTCCTCATCCACTGAACAGCATCCACGCTCTCTTTTTTTATTTTTTTTTTTAATTTGATCTGGCCTCTTTTGATGACTAAGGGAACAGGAAGATTACAGCTTAAGTATATAATTTTCATTTGATGTGACAGGTTAAAGCTATGTGCATTTAGAGCAGGCTTAGATTATTTTAGTTCAGTTGCAACACTGATTTAGGCCCTGATTCACTCTTTGAGGCCTGACTTCATGTAGGTATATGTTGGCTTAAATTTACTGCTGGGGAAATGCAGGCACATGCGTGCATTACTCTGCTGAAATGCTGGGGTAGGGGTGGACTCACACAGCAAACACACTCCTGAATCAGAGGCAGAGACGAGCAGATTGTGCTTGTTGGGTGATTTTTTTTCCCCCAGCACAAAGGCTCGATATTCCGGAGTTCACTTTCCTTCCCCTCGTGCCCCTCCCAGACACTGGGCTGTGCAATCTGCCCGTGCAGGGAGTGCTTTGAGACTGAGCGCCCCGGGGTCTCCCTGGCTTTGCTGGCAGCTGGGCAGCCTAAAAACCGTGGAGAAACAAATTGCTGAAACTCACAGAGCAGGCTTGGAGCAGTGACCTGGCGCTGACTGGCCTGGCTGCAGGGAGTGGAAACTGCTTTATATGGATTGGCAACACGTTCTTCCCCTCTACACCACCCCTGGGAGCCCCCACCTGCATCCAGGTGGGGTGCCCAGCCCGAGGAAGACCTGGATCTGGTGGGATGGGTACACAGCAGGGACATGAGGGTGAGGGGCCAGAGCACCTCTGCTATAGAAACAGGCTGAGAGAGCTGGGATTGTTCAGCCTGGAGAAGAGAAGGCTTCAGGGAGAGCTTTGAGCCTCTCTCAGTTAATGTGTTACAAGACAGCTGGAGAGGGGCTTTTCCCAAGGGCATGGAGTGACAGGACAAGGGGGAACAGCCTTAAGCTGAAGGAGGCCAGGGTTAGAATAGATATGAGGAATAAATTCTCTCCTGTGAGGGTGGGCAGGCCCTGGCACAGGGTGCCCAGAGCAGCTGGGGCTGCCCCTGGATCCCTGGCAGTGCCCAAGGCCAGGCTGGACACTGGGGCTGGGAGCAGCCTGGGACAGTGGAAGATGTGCCTGACCATGGCACTGGATGATCTTTAAGGTCTCCCAACCCAAACCATTCTGTGATTCCATGATTCTCATTTCAGGGCTGCCCTGCTGGCAGCCAGCGAGCAGTGGGATGTTCAGCAGCGAGGTGGGCAGACATTGGAGCCCCAGCCCCCGTGTTGTTTTCCCATTTTCCATGGGAAAATGCCCCATTTCCAGGTGGAGGGCAGATAATTTACATGCAGAAGCTTTTGTGTGTGCAGTAGCAGTCGGACTTTGTCAGACTGTGACAAAGGAAGTGTTAGCACTTTCCCAAAACTAAAGGAAAGGTTTTTTTAGGAGCTTGGAGTATAAAGGAGAGAGTCATGCACACAGAGGGAGGCACAGGCATTCTTAGGTGCCTTAGCTAATGCTTCCTCATTACAGGAAACTAAAACTGCCCAGAAGTGGTTTTTTTGAATAATAAAAAAATAAAAAAAGCTTTTGGGGCAGTCCTTTCTGCAGCAGATCTGCAAGTGGATCTGGACCTCCCTTCTCACTCGTATTTCTCCTGCAAAGCACAACAAGCAAACGGCGTTTTGTGTGTCTCCTTAACTACATCTCTCCATCTCCAGCCTTGGAGTGGAGGGGGAGGAGAAAGGGAGCTGCCAGCAGCTTGCAGTGATTGATTTGTCTCGTGGTTTTTTATGCTACGCTCTAACAACCTGTTTCAAAAAAATGACAATGACAAATCAAAGCGAGTATTTTCTCGCTAGAAACTCACAGTGCCCTGGATCGTCCGTGGGTATTTTGCTATTAAAGGGGCTGCTTTATCCATTACATTTGTCTGGGAATATCCTTTTCTGCTGGAGCTTGCAGCCTTTAGAAGAGAAATGTCTTTCCCCCGGAGCCATTTGCTTCAATAATTGTTGTGGCGTGAAGCCGTCGCTGTTGCTGTCACCAGGGGCCAGTTTATAAAGGTGAAAGTGCAGCACTTCTCCACGCGCTCCAAGCATTGGAAGTGGCCCTGGAAAGGACTTGTATCTTGCCCTGAAGCCGAGGCTTGGCCGTGCCTGGGGCTGAGCGCTGTCCGGAGCCCAGACAGCTCGGGCTCAGGCAGAGGCGGGGGTCCAAGGAAAGGGGCGGGGAGCGGAGCCCGAGGGATGCTGTCACCCGGGAGACGCGGCTGCCCGGGGCACGCACAGGGCGAGGTTTGCTCCCCTTTCCCCTTTCCCCTTTCTTCGGGCTGTCATTCCTCATCAGGAAAAACCCCCTCCGAGTGTGCCTCGACGCAGGCTTTGGAGCAGAGGGGGATTTCGGTCCCACTGAGCAAATCAAGGCTGTGTTGCTGGTGGCTGGGAGCGCCCAGCCGAACTTTGGCAGCGCCGGGAAGGGCTGGCGCTGCTCTGGCACCATTTCCAGCTCCCGCGCCTGGCAGGACCCTGCCTCCCGCTCACATCCAAGTTATCCAAAATAAAAGCATCCACAGCCAGCTCCTGACCTGCCCTTCCCTGCCGATGGAGCCGCAGCGGTTCAGTGGGTCTGCTCCCCACGGGAGACAGGGAGGGAGGGAGGCAGGGGGAGGGAGGGAGAGAGGGAGGAGGGAGAGAGGGAAGAGGCAGGCAGGGAGTTCAGGTTACCGCTGCCGCATCGCCGCCTTCCCTCGCTTCTGGCTCCCGAGACGCAGCCGAGGATGAGCTCCTGGCTGGGGCTGGCCGGGCTGCGGGGGGACAGGGGGACACCAGGACGGCCGTAGCCGGCGATCCCGCTGGGAAGAGCCGCCCGCCGCCGGAGCCGCCGGAGGATGCGCTGCGGGCGCCCGAGGTGAGGAGGTGCCTCTTCCTTCCCCTGGCTCCTCGGGGAAGGACCGCGAGCAGGGACCGAGCCCCTTCAGCCGTGGATGTGCCCTCGGAGCCCCGGCTCCGACTTTCCCAAACTCTCCGGCGGCCGCGGTGGGTGGGGAGAGGGCGAGGGAGAGGAGAGGGGGCTGCAGGTGTGACCCCGCTCGACAGACCGGGATCAAAATCCGGACCTCCCCACCCAGGGGTGTCCCCAGCTCTGTGTGGTCCCACAGTGGGCTCCGGACTGCGATGTCCACCCCCTGGTAAAACGGGTATTGTGGTAATCGGCACCAGGGCACGCTGATTTGAGGGTGAGAACGCGGTAATGAGTAATCTCGTTTGCCCGATATAATGCGTGTTTTACACGGGGAAACATTTTGGCAGCCCCGCATGAAGACCAGGATCAGGTAGGACAAAGCCAGGGCAGCGTTCTCCTCGCTGTCCTGCTGGGAGCTTGGGTGAAATGCTGGAAAAAGAAGATCCACGAGGCGCAGGTAAGTAATTAAAAAAGCAGCCACTGGACCTGATCCCGCAAACATTTCTGTGTATAATCAGCACTTCCAAAGCCAAGTAGTTATTGACAAAGGATTTGCCAGCATCAGGGCCCCACTGCTGGATCTGTGTTCCTTTGCTTTCTGCCTGAGCCCTGCAAGCCAAACGAGGAGCTGGACACTTCCCTCCCAGGTAACATTTGCCACGGGGCAGCGAGTTTGGATGCCTGTCCTGGGCTCTCTCTGCCCGCAGTGGAAACTCCCAGATGCCCAGGAAGATTTCTCCTCCCGAAGTACCAGACTTGCTGCTTTAACAGGCACATGAACGCAAAGACTTACTTCAACTACTGGAGGAGTATAAAGTTCCAAACATCAAAAAATGACTGCGCCAGGAGGCAGCATGAAACAAAAGGGCAAAGCACGAGCACCAGGCTCACCTGCTGCAAGTGCTCCCCCAGCTTAAAATAGAGGGGAAAAAACCATCTGCAAGGTAACATCCTGACAGGTCCTCATCCTACAGTGATATCATCAGGACTGAGCAGCAGTCAAAGATTTAGGAGTGATATTGGAATATCTTTATTGGCAATTTTTCCCTTTTTGAATGGGTTTTTTTTTGTACAATCTGCATAATTATCACTTCTCTTCAGTGCTATTTTACTTCTTCCTTCGTGTATCTTGAGACTGTTTCCAAGGGAGAAGAGCAAGATCCTCATTCTATCTGAAATACCATTTTCAGCTTTATTTGTCTTTTGCATTAAGATGAGAAAA
>WEIT01039824.1:698011-721373 GCA_013389985.1 Dryoscopus gambensis
TTGCCTTTCTGACTGAGCCGTCCAAGACAAACGAGGAGCTGCACACTTCCCTCCCAGGTAACATTTGCCACGGGGCAGCGAGTTTGGATGCCTGTCCTGGGCTCTCTCTGCCCGCAGTGGAAACTCCCAGATGCCCAGGAAGATTTCTCCTCCCGAAGTACCAGACTTGCTGCTTTAACAGGCACATGAACGCAAAGACTTACTTCAACTACTGGAGGAGTATAAAGTTCCAAACATCAAAAAATGACTGCGCCAGGAGGCAGCATGAAACAAAAGGGCAAAGCACGAGCACCAGGCTCACCTGCTGCAAGTGCTCCCCCAGCTTAAAATAGAGGGGGAAAAAACCATCTGCAAGGTAACATCCTGACAGGTCCTCATCCTACAGTGATATCATCAGGACTGAGCAGCAGTCAAAGATTTAGGAGTGATATTGGAATATCTTTATTGGCAATTTTCCCCATTTTGAATTTTTTTTTTTGTACAATCTGCATAATTATCACTTCTCTTCAGTGCTATTTTACTTCTTCCTTCGTGTATCTTGAGACTGTTTCCAAGGGAGAAGAGCAAGATCCTCATTCTATCTGAAATACCATTTTCAGCTTTATTTGTCTTTTGCATTAAGATGAGAAAAACCAACAAGGAGTATTACTTGTAAATGAAGGTGCAATAAATAATTTAGCCTGGGGGCACAGAATTTTTGAAGAATGGTGCTTCTATAACTCAGAGAACTGGACTTTTGGAGTCCTGGCAGTGGCAACAAGAGCCCAAGGAAGAAATTTCCTCATTGCTTTGTTTATGAAGATAAGAGAAATGCGAGCTGGATTTTATTCCTGTTCAGCACAGTGAAGCACACAGGTTTACACAGGGTCAGGTTGCTCTGATTCATCCCATTGTGGACAGTTGCTTATCTGCGCTGAGATCTGGGGTCTGGAATATAGCAAGCAGGGTAAAATTGCTGATTCATGAGGCCATTCTGAATTTAAATATGCCCATTAGCATCAGTGATTAAAGGAGAGCAGGGGCACTGTAGGAGCAGAGGGAGCATTAGAAGAAGAGTCTGTTAGCATTGGAGAGAAACCCAGGAAGAGGTGGTTGGTACTCAGCAGGTGAAGGGAGGACAGAGATTGGCGGAGAAGGCTTTTAGGCTGAATGTTGGGGGAAATAAAACTACCAGGATGAGAGAGCAAGGAGGGAGAGCCCCAGGGCACTGCTCTTTTCCCTGCCTGCGAGAGAGGATGCCCGTGGCTGGCTGCCTGCCAGCTGTGTTTGCATCACCAGTGGAAGTGGATTAAATCGAAAGTGTCCAGATATGCTCCTAAAAAGGACACAAAGCACCTGCAGTGGGGGTTGGACTGCACTGGGTGTCCTGTACCACGTCCCTGCACTGATGGTCTGAGCTCTGCAACAGGACGCCTCCAGCCCCCACTGCAGCATCCTTCTCCATCCTGGAAGAAGGATCTGGCCTTACTAAATACCCAAACTGAACATTTTTGTGGGTGTTTCAGGGCCAGGATTCATCCGGAGAATTTTGCAGGTGGCTTGGAAAAGCAAACTGGTATTTTAAAATAGAAGCGAGCTTCCTTAGCTTGGCTAAAGTCCCTGGGAATACATTTCTTTTTGATTCCTCAGTTGCAGCACTTCTTTCCTGCGACACTACCAGAGCAAACTGCCAAACTTTTTGCTGGTTTTGAGAGCAAAATCTCATTTTGGTCTGGGGATGCTTTTTTGGCTTTTCCAAACAGATGTTCTGAGCAAGCGCTCATGGTTGGGTGGGTGGGATCAAGGTGCATTAAGAGCTAAAGGCTCTTGATGAGTTTTTTAATAAAGAAGAAGATGCATCCTCTGCTTCAAAAGATTCCCGTGCCACAAAGGCCTTCCCTCTTGCCATCATCTTGATTCTCCTTTAGGCATCTGGGCAGGGACAGAGGCAGAACCCAAGGCCACCTGGTCTGGGCCATTGCAGCCAGTTTAATAATGGAAATCTCCACACCTGAGGTGCCACTTCTGTATCTGAACTGGGAACACTTTTCTGAGTGGACGAGGCCCGCGAATGTTTGTTCCTTCCTTGTAAAAATAAAGATGGAGCTATGAAATGGGTGAATGTTGCCTGCAAAACTCCTCCTGTGCCTGTGCTCTGCCTCTGGGAGAGCGGCCGTGTTTAGGCTGTGTTTATACAATCTGCTGGGACTGTGGTTAACCACCAGCAAATCGCCCTCTGTGGTACAGAAAATGTGATTCAGAGGAGGAAATGGTGCAAATTTGCCTCTGTAGGGGTGAGGTTAAGGAGTTACCGTGGGTCAGGTGGCTCTTCTGAAATTGTCTCACAGCACGATGGGGCATGGAAGTGAAACTTGCAGAGGCTCTTAGTTACTGAATTTTAACCAATTTATAATTTAAAGTTCCTCTTCTTTTTTTTTTTTTTAATCATGGTTTTTCTTTGATTGCTGTGGAAAATGTTTCTTTGCTTATGATAACTGTGCCAGTGTTTAGGCTATGTTGGCCATGCTCTTAAGAATACAGTTGTATGCAAATTTCTGTATATATAATATAATTTATATCTTTCACTTGGCTTATATTTATCTAGAATGTAACATCTCACTCTAATATCTTTTCCCTAGAAAATTCATAACTTCACTTGTTTTTAATGTATATGTTTATTTCTTGTAATTATTTTTAATTCTCTCCTTATTAAAACCCGGCGTGGTAAATAAAAACCAGCCCAACGTTTTTACAAAGAAAATTCAGTCTGCTGTTGGAGTCACAGGGTCAATCAGCTAAATGGGTATTAGTAACATAATGACAGAACATAAGCCAGGCAACGCAGTAGGATCTGCAAATCCATAACAGTAATGCTCCTTTTCTATCTGGTATCTAATTGATGGCTCAGGGACTCCTGCCCTGGGTCTGTGACACAGTGTCACTCCCTGGCCATAAAACACCGTGGCCTTTCAGGAGAGCCAGAGGCATGGAAAGCTTAAAATTAAACCATGGAAAGCTTAAAATTAAAACCCAGCCCTCAGAGCCCCTCTCTCCGTGCACATCCCATCACAGGAGGCCTGGGAGGAACTGGGAATGCCAAGTCCCCACCCCAGGAGCACTGCAGAAAGAATGAGAGAAAAACCAAGGAGACAAAAATAATGAGGACAAAAAAAGAAAGGGAAAAAAAAGGGAGAGGATTTGGGCTGTAAATAATGAGCCCAGCAAGCCAGTGCTGAAGTGATGGAAACTGCTGTGTGGGGAGAAGAGGAATGGAGTCTTGCTCTGCCTTGCTGCTGGACTGACAAGGAGACCCAATCCTGATAGCAGAGGCTGGTGAGAGGTATCCGAGGGAAAAATGCTCAGTAAGGGCAGCACAAAAAGTTTTTCCCTTGTCCTGCACTTTTTTTGGGTTTGCACCCCTTTAGCCTGCCAGTTTGGGCGAGCACACTGTTAATACACGTGGCCCTAAAACCCTCCCTTGGAAAAGTAGCATTTTAAAGTGCCAGGAGGGAGACATTCGGCCCCATCACCTTGGAGGCTGCTCATGGGCAGCTCTTCCCGCTGGAAAAGGCACCCCTGGCTTGGGAAGCTCCGCAGGGCACAGGGCAGGAGCCAGCCCGAGCTCCTGGGAGCTGCCTGCCCCCATGAAACCCTTTATTTCCAGGGGAGGTTCACCACCCCTGTTTTCGGCAGCCCCGTGTGGTACCTGGGCAGGTGCTGCTGTTCCTGACAAGGAAGGTGCCAGGCAGTGTCCTGCTCCGGGAGGGGAGGGACAGCAAAAAACTGCTGAGCCACAGACCCCTGGTCATCCCTCCCTGCCTTCTGAGCTTGAGCTACGGGGGACACCAGGCTGCCCGTGTGTCTTCCCATAAAAACGGTGACCCAGCCACTGCTGAGCCCGTTGCATCGCCAGATATGTCATTTTGGAGAGCTCCTAACTGGCCCCTGCTCCTCTGAAACGCTTGCATTTAGGGGAAAAAAAAAGTTTCCCCGCTGTTCTTGACATTTTCTTATTATCTCTGTGTGCTTAACTCTTCTCTGTGTCATGCTGAGCTTATGAAAAAGCAATTTAGGGGCTTTATTCCGAGGAAAATCGGGAGTTAGCAGCTATTGCTAGTCCTTGTACCAGGGCACATGTTACATTCAGTGATTGGGAAAGGAAAACGGGAATAAAGCTGCTGACTTTAACTGTGCAGGATTTGAGGCTGCAGCTCCTGGTCACCCTCTTAAGTCGTGCCTCTGATTTTGGGGCTGCAGCTGTTTGAGTCTCTTTACAAAGCGGGGACTCTTGCAGGTGGTGCAAAGCACTTTGATCATTCGTGGTTTGGGTTTTTCCCTGGCCGGCGTGTGTGACCTCAGTGCAAAGCCATCACCAACCGTCCCCTGAACCCGGCTCTGGCCCGACTGGAGCTTTGCCCCAGAAAAGTTAAGAAAACTGTGCTTCTTTAAACTGATATTTGGAACCTGTTCCTCAGGGGGACTCCAGACCTACTTCCCTCTCCGTGCCTCAGGCCAGACTGCTTTTCCCGACCTATACGGCACACAGCCCTGATTTCTTGGTGCCGTTCAGATAATTACACTCATTAACAGACCTAAAGGAGACATCAGGTTAATTTTGGTGGAGTAATTGGGCTTTGCCACAGGAGTTAACCATGGCATGATCTCTGGGAAACACAAAGGGGTTCCACCAGGGTCAGTGGTGTGACCAGAGAGACCCTAAAGCCAACCTGCTGCCCGTGGCAGGATGTAGGAGGGAGTTTGTGCCTCTGGTGGAAATAGGGACTTGAAGAGAGTGCTGTGGTTTGGGATTTGGATCCCGGACCTCAGCTGCCTTCTTCATTGGGTCACAGTGATAAATGCCATAGAGAACAAACATTTTCAGCTCCCCTGAAGCTGCTGAATAGAGCTTTAAGACTAACTGGCAAAAAAAAAAAAAAAGATAAAACAATGTCAAGGTGTTCCCAGAGGATGATAAACATGTCTGGGACCAGTGGGGAAACAGATAAAGAGGCCTCCAGTGGGTTTTTGGCAAATTATGTAACAAGAAGCAACAGAAAGAAAGTCAGAAAATTTTATTCCGACCAATTTTGGTGTCATTTCTGGTGAACCTACACGAGACAAGTGCCTGGTCCCCCATGAAGCCTGATTTTTCTGAATTATTTGTGCCAGCACCAGAATCTTTCAGGAGAAAATCACAGATTCCCCCAGATTCATTTGGGGCACAGGTAGGATCCCACTGTGACATTAAGGCATTCTTTTGGGTTTGGGAATCCTGCCCATATAAGACATCTGAAAATTGGTATTTTGGAATCGGGTATTTTAGAATTTAATATCTTGAAGTTGGGTTACTTTGGTATTTTGAAGCTTGATGTTCTGGTATTTTGAAGGAGAATTATTTTAGTATTTTGGAACTTGGTATTCTAATGTTTTGAAACTGAGTTGCTTTAGTATTTTAGAACTTGGTATTTTAATATTAATATTAATATTAATATTTAATATTTTGAAACTGGGCTGCTTTAGTGTTTTGGAACTTAGTATTTTAATATTTAAAATATGAATTACTCTGGTATTTTAAAACTGAGATTTCGAAACCTGGTTTTCTAATATTTTGATTTTGGTGGGACAGCTACCAGCATTTAGATTGCCAAGGAAAAAAGAAAGTTTAAGACTTAGCTGTAAAGTCCTGTGCATAGAGGACTGAAAAGGCCAGCAGCAGGCATAGATAAGAGAGAAATAAAGATAAGAAATCATTTGGGAGGAAGGTAAAAGTCACCTGGCTCCTATTTTCATAGGACAATCCTCAGATGGTATTAGAATAAAACTACAGAAAATCCAAGAAATGGACAGTTTTAATACAGGTAAGATACTGACGTTGCATGGGCAGTGTATCAAAATGTGCAAATCAAAAAAATCCAAAAACCAAAAAAACCCAGGAAAAATCTAAACAGAAAATGATAGCAGTTATAAAAGAAAACAGCAAAAGTTCTCACTGGCAGGGAGGAGTCTTGTAACAGGGGAAGGGGTTCAGTTCCTCGACCTTCCTTGGGAAGATTGGGAACAAATCAGTGCACATTTTATAAAAAAAAATTAGATATTGGAAGCGGGAGTATCCGCAGGTAAAACCCAGGAATCCTCCAAACCCTCTCATGGCAACAGCAGAACTCTGGTAACAGCCACACCTAGAAATGGAAACCTGGAGTTTTCAGCAGGCACAGGGACCAGTTATTCAGTATTAAACACCCTGCAAGGGAAGTTAAGTGATGCCTCCATCACGGTTGTTGGTGTTGGAACTCGTGAACTGCGCCCCTTTTTCAAACCAGTTAAATTCAAACTAGGAAAATGATAAATAACCCATCAATTTTTGTACCTGCCTAACTCTCCAAAAGTGTTATTCAGGAAAAACTTACTGGGAAAATTGAATGCAAAAATCAAGTTTCAGGAAGGACAGATTCAAATTAAAATCCCTGTGTCTAAATATGTGGAAACTTCAATTTTTATATTACACTGACTTCCCAATCTGAGCCTATTCCAAAGGAAATTAAGGATGCAGTAATCCCCATTGCATGGGCCAGGGAGATCCCTGGAAAATCAAAAAGAGCAGAACCTGTGAGAAACAAACTAAAATCAGACATGGGCCTGGTCAGAAAAAACCAATATCCTTTAAAATCAAAACATCGAAAAGGCTCATTACCTATCATTAGGAAAATTTTAAGGTCCAGGTTGTTGGTGAACTCCAATTTTGCCAGTCAAAAATGTTAACAGTAAAGATTATCAGTTAGTACAAGACTCAAGAGCAACTAACAAAACTGCTAACTAACCCAAAAATTGCTAACTAGCCCAAAACACTCATAACCACACTAAAAAAAGAGTAAACAAATAAATAAATAAATTTGGAATGGTTCCCTGTAATAGATTTAAAGGAATTTCAGATTACTGGTCCATCCTTTATATGGACTTTTAGAACTGCCCATAAAGACTTTATTATATGGCCTGATGATGCTCAGGCTGCTTTTAAATGACTTCAAAAGCACTAATGAGGCCTCCAGCTTTGCATTTCCCAGATCCTGTGAAATATTTTGAACTGTTCCCTTATGCCAAGGATGGACCCGCTGATTGTGAGCAGTCACAGCTACAGATATTAAACCAGAACATAGTGGAAAAATTTATCAGTTGATCTAAGCATTATATTCTAAATTTTACCCTAGTGGATGGGCAGTCACCCCTACTGGCCAAGTAATAGTTCCTGGGAAAATAAAGTAGTGATAGAGGCTATCAAATGCAGCAACTCTCCTGGAGGTTATTGGCAAATTGACTTTACAGGACTTCCATGCAAAGAGAGCTGTAAATATCTTTCAGTGGATGCCTTTTCTGGGTGGCCTGAAACATTTCCCTGCTGCACCAACCTGGCAAAATAAATAGTGAAAGTATTGCTGAAATCAAGTAATTCCAGGCTTTGGAGCACCTCTAGGAATGCCATCAGACAGAGGATCAGGTTTTACAGCAGGAATAGTGGGACAAGGTAGCAAAGCCTTGGGAATTCAGCGGGATTTACACACTCTGTGTCAGCCACAAGCCAGTGGAAAGGTATAAAGAATGAATTATACTATTAAACTTAAATTATTATGCCTAACCAGAATAAAACTGAGGAAAGAATTAACAACCTGGTAACTAAAGTGTTGCTTATATCTGTAAGATGTATCCTAATAGTCCACCAAAATCTTTGTTCACCAAAAACACCTTTAGAGTTTCACGAAAATTCCTATGAAAATTTAAAGCGGCTAAAATATTAAATGTAACTAATTGCTGGCTACGTTCTCAAAGGATGTTGGAAAGAATGAGGCTCTACAGAACCAAGCCTTAAGAAAAAACGTGCTGTTATAGGGCAGGAATGTTGCACTTACATCAGGGATGAGTCCAGCAGACAACAATCGATAGGAAAAGCAACAGAAGAGTGGCAGAAAGAAGAAAACTCTTCGATGAGATCGGCTTAATTCGTGGCTACCAAACTGGAGAGTGCTACAAAATGCATTTGTGGCAGTCACTGTAACCACTGCCGTGGGTTCATTTGCTTGTGTTCAATGTCAGAGCTGTCGTGACACGTTGTCCTGAAAAACGAAGTGTTGAGACTTGCCTAAACGAGACGGTCTCAAGAAAAAAGGGGATATTTAATAAATACCAAAGAGAATAAAAAGTTTCAACTCCCCTTAAGTTGCTGGGAGAGAGCAGAGTCTTTTCTTGTGTGTGTGTTCATTTCAGGTGTGTGTGAGAGGAGGCTGCAACTCCCACATTGGATCTGCAGTGGATCTGGTTTGGATCTGCAGAGACCCATGAGGCACCAGTCAGTTTAAGCAAAGTCTCCAGGACACGAAACTGGCAATTTTTTGGTAATGCCCTTCTTAAAATATTATGCAGTCGGAACAACAGGAGATGGAAAAAGCTTTGAGATAGTTAAAAAACCTGTGATTTCTGACTCAGATCATGGAGAAAAGTCAAGTATAACGTCATGCAAAAGGACATTATATAAAACCAGAAAGATTTGTTTTGATGCAAAATAGGGATGGGAGGGAGGCTCAGCATCCCAGGGGTAAGGAGACAATGCCAGGGTGATTTAATCCCCTAATACAGAAACTGCAGCGCTCCAAGGAACTGCCCTGCCTGTGCTGATATAAAATGGTTTTAGTGTTCCGAATTCTTCCTGTTCACCTGCAAACAAGAATTGAATGAATGGCTTTGGAAGAAAAATGGCTTTGGCAAGAGGAAGCAGCTCGTGTCTCTAACACCCCTTTCCCTTGGAGTTCTCTCAGTAAATGCGAGGTTGGACGGGGCTTGGAGCAACCTGGGACAGTGGAAGGTGTCCCCGCCCATGGCAGGGAGGATGAACTGGATCATCTTCCAGGTCCTTTCCAACCCAAACATTCCATGGTTCCATGGTTCCGGGTTATCTGATGGATTACACAGCCGGGGACGCAGAGACAGCTGCGACACCAAAGTGGGGATGCCCAAGGTGCTCCTCGTGTGTGGTTATTTATTTTCCTTTGAATGGTTTGTTCTGTTTCCCCCTTCCGAAATGTATGGTGTATTCTTAAGCTGTAACCCGGCCTTTGATCCCTCCCCTGTGAGCTTTCCATTGGCTCAAGCATTGGGCCCGTGGGCCCTTCAAAACTGTGATAAGGGAATGCTCGGAGGCACGAGGCTCTCTCTCTTTCTGCTTCGGACCTTCTCCCGCTCCCCTTTCCCCTTTTCCCTTTCTCCCCCCTTACCGGCGCTGGACCTGAAAATAAACCTCTCCTGACTTCACCATCAAGAGCGACACTGTGTTTCTCTTACGGCTTGCTGCTGCCTGCTGACACAGAGCCCAGGGACACTCTGGAAGCCCAGGTGAGCTGCTGCACCCCCTTCCTTCCACGGACCCACGGGGAATGTTGCCCCAGGACTCCTGCCATCGCTGGCCAGCAGAGAGATGGGCAGGGGTCACAGCAACACTCGTGTGATCCGGGCCTTGCCCCCCACCCCCTTCCACAAACACCTCTGTGAGGAATGGCTAATGTTCCATGTCAGGAAAAAAGAACTCCATTCCTACCACTTCCAGACAAACCCAAATTTGCTTTTTTGATGACTAAGCCGATGACAAAAGCTCGTCAGAACCAAAGGAGACTTTGCTCCGGGATAGTGGGTGCTTCTTACCAAGGCCACTGCCTACCCCTTGATCCCTGCAGGGACCTGCTGGGAAAGGATGCATGGACGTGTGCCACTTGCAAAACGTCTGAAATATGGTTTACACTTTGTATGCATTTACAACCATTTGCATTGCCCAGCTGTGAGTGTTTGTCTGTTTATGTGCGTGTACGAGTTGTGCTCCTTCACGCATGGGCTGAAACAGGAAAACAATCTGGCTCTGGAAAGGCAGAATGGTAAAGGTGGGAGGCTGCTCTCCCAGCTGTCCAAAACGAGGACCTTTTTAAGTTTTTTAAGATCTGTTACCAGTGCTGGAAACAAAAGGTAAATAATGGTCATGTTATAGTAGTCCGATTCCAGTGAAATCTTGTAAAACGGTTGTTGTGTGTTGTGGCATTTGGATCATGAATGTTTGTGGAAAGGATTTAATGGGTCTTAATAGAAAATTGCTCTCAATTGTTTCCTTAGTTCAGTGTTTGGTTTGTACATGTTCTGGAACTCTTGTGACAGAGGAATATCAGACAGATATTGTTCCTGGTGATGGGAACAAACCTCTTGTACAATCTCCATTGTCAACCTCAAAACATCATCCTGTCCTGAAAACACAGTTCAGGATATTCATGTGCTTCCTCCCAGGGCACTGAAGAATGTGAGAACAGATGAAGAGCAGATTTTTGTATAATCTTTTGTATATACACATATGTATCTGCAAATGTACAATCTCACACAATTTTACATTCATATTTAACTAAAGTGGTTTTAAAGTTAATTACAAGACTACTCTGAACTGTACATACAAGAAAAAAACATATCTGAGGAATACTTTATTTAAAGATAAAGTTAATTTAAGTATAAGTGCCAGAAGAAATGTGAACTTTTGAAATATTTTCAGAATTCATTAGTGAACCATTGCAAAAATGCATTTCCCAGTGGGAGGAATTCCAGTAAACCAACACTCCAGTTCTACTTGTTCCATGCTTTTAAGAATCACCGAAGTTAATGGGACCATTCTTATGGGTAAAATGAGCTGGATTTGGTTCCAGGAACACCCGGCTGGACTTTCAAATGAACTTAAATCCTGCAATCCAAAACCTTTGATTGTCTGGAAAGGGGAATTTGAGGAGAAGGAAGGCACTAACCTGATTTGGGGGAGTCTACACAGAACATTCTTGGTCAGAAGGCAGAGATCAAATTCCCATGAAACCTGCAGCTCTGGCCATGGTTAACTTGGTTTGCTGTGTTTTGAGTTGGGGAGCTGCCCCACTGCAACAGGGAGCCAGATACAATTCCTTGTTAAGACGGAAGGTGGAAGGAGATACCTTTCCTCCTGGTAAAAATTGCCTCATCCTAGTGCTCTAAAATAGTAGTTGGTGGGTCTGTGGCTCGCTGGAATGACCAACTCAAGCTTTAAACTCTTCTCACCAGGTTGCTTTATGGAGATGTGTAATATTTTTGGCACTGTAAGGTTTTTGGGTTTGCTTTGATGATTCTTCTCTTCACTCAAAATTTATATTAGATTTATAGCCAGATGTGCAGCTCATTAATGTGTCACAAGGTTAAATGAGTGAACATTGCTGTTATTGTTTGGATGTTTCTCACTTAAAGAGGGGAAGGGAATAGGACAACCTCCTTCTCACCTCACCATGTCCTGGTGAGTCACTCAAACTCTGCACAAGCTGAAACAGCCAAATAATGTGACCCACTGCTGTTTTGGGTTTTTTCTTTTCTTCAGAACAGCTGACCCAACTTCAAAAATGTGACTCATGGCCCCTGCAGCAAAAGGATCAGGAGCAGTTTCTGGGTTGCTGCAAGAGCCCCACAGGACACAAAGGTGATGAAGATGAGAGGAACCTGGCTGGGTGTGCCCGTCGGACACCTGCTGGCTCTGAGACACAGGCACAAATGGAGAAACATGGTATTTAAAAAAAACCCCAAACCCCATCATTGTTTTCTCTGTCCTCTGACATGGGCACATCATCTGCTCCTTCTCCCGCCCTGGTGGGTCTAAACTTGGTTTGTGGGGTGCTGAAAATGGGGAGGAGGTTTGAAGCGTCAGCCTGGGTAATGCAGTGTCAGTGGACATGCTTGTGTGGATTTCTGAGGGCAGATTCGAGTTAAGCCCAAGTGTGAATCTGCCAGCAGAACATCTCGTGGGGGTGACAGGAGGAGAAATGCACGTGGGTGAGTGCCCTCAAACAGGCAGCTTTCAGTTAGGGCTGACCTGGCTTTAAATCCCTATGCGGGGAGTTGGGAGCACAGCACTGAGAGGAAGCAGAGATTGTTTTTATGGACGTGCTGTTCCTTCTTGTTCCTTTCAGACGGACTTCAGAAAGTTCAGGCTGTTTGTCTGCCTGGTTGGGCTCAGCGGTGCCAGCTTCTGGGTTTTGTACACCTGGGCCGAGTTCTGTGTGTTCTGTGAGAACAGCCAGGGTTACATATTCCCCACGGAGACTTTCAGGAGGCTCGAAGGGAACTTCTCGCAGCTCCCGGACGCTGACTGCCACAGGAACCCTCCTTTCCTCGTCCTGCTCGTGGCGTCCTCGTGCCAGCAGGTGGATGCCAGGATGGCCATCCGGCACACCTGGGGCAAGGAGAGGGCGGTGGCTGGGAAGCGCCTGGTGACGTTTTTCCTCCTGGGAAGCCCTGTGGATCCCAGCCAGCAGGCTGACATCGCTGCAGAGAGCCAGAGGCACAGAGACATCATCCAGAAGAACTTCACAGACACCTATTACAACCTGACCCTCAAGACCATGATGGGAATCGAGTGGATTCACCGGTTTTGTTCCCAGTCCAGCTTCGTGATGAAAACCGACACAGACGTGTTTGTCAACGTTTTTTACCTCACCGAGCTGCTTCTGAGGAAAAAGAAGACCGCTGGGTTCTTCACAGGCTTTTTAAAACTGCACGAGTACCCCATAAGGACAAGAGGGAGTAAGTGGTATGTGAGCAGGGAGGAGTATCCAGGAACGACCTACCCACCCTTTTGTTCCGGGACTGGATATGTTTTATCCAGCGACGTAGCCAGTCAGATCTACAACATTTCTGAGAGTGTTCCATTCATTAAACTGGAGGACGTGTTCATAGGGCTGTGCCTTGCCAAGTTAAAAATTCGGCTGCAGGAGCTTCACTCGGAGCAGACGTTTTTCCCGGAAAGGATCAGGTTCTCTGTCCCTCGCTTTAAGAAAATCGTGACGTGCCATGAAATAAAACCACCTGAGCAGCTGAGCTACTGGAATCGCCTGGTGGCAGGAAATCCAGGAGGAGTGCTCTAGCACCTTCCCTGCTCCACTCAACAAACTGAAATTCTCTGCTTCTACGGGGCTGCTCCCGACGCCAGCACACTCCCAATTAACTCCAGTTTTGAAATGGTCCTTTTAATCACAGAATCAGAGAATTGTTAAGGTTGGAAAAGACCTCCAAGATCACTGAGTCAAACTTTTGCCCAAACACCACCTTGTCAGCTAAACCAGAGCCCTGAGTGCCACGTCCAGTCATTCCTTGAACATCTCCCAGGGCAGCCCCTTCCAATGCTTAACCACCCTTTCTGTGAAAAAATCCCCTATTTCTGCCCAAAAACATGCAAACCTCTTTCTCTCCATTTCACTCCCATGTCTGTGCATCCCTGCTCTACCCAAGTTACAATTATTATTATTTTTTGTTTCCTGAAACATTCAGGCCTGCTAACCTGCCTTCCAAATCTTGCTGCCAGAGGGTTGGGAGCGTTTCTGCAGTGCCAAACAAACAGCCAAAGCACTTTTGTTCAGAGAATAGAACTTGCACCACCTTCCTGGTCGCCCTTGATAAATTACTGCACCCATCCGTGCAGGCATGTAAGGGATGATATTTGTAGCTGTCAGGATGCTCCTTCCTGGCAGAGGAAGCTGCAGCCCTGCCCTTGCAGCCAGCTCTGTGTGGGCTGAGCTGCAGCCTGGCACAGATCCCTCCTTCAGTCTACACCAATTTTTTTTTGCAGAGATGGTAGAATTTGCCCATGCAATGCTCTTGGGACAACCTTGGGCACTGCCGGTCACCTGGTGGACGTGTGAAAGCTGCTGCAGCTGTTTCCTTGTGCGTGCTTCCTGCTGAAAATAATACGTGGTGGAGTCAGTGGAGGGTGCCCTGCTCTTCCTATTCAAATAGACCCTGGACACGTCTTTTATATTTGTGTCTCCCTTTGATTGCCCAAGAGCTCCGGTGAATGGTTTGCCAAGGCTAAGCTAGAGTCACTCACAGTGTATTAGACATTTTCTTCCAATGAAAAACTGGGTGTGCGAGGGAGAAGACAGGAGGATTTCTCCCTTTCCCTGCTCTAGTAATCACTCAGGCTGGGAGCCCTATTTCTTATTTCATTCCCAAGCAAAGCCTCACGCAATCTCTGGGATGATTACAAGTTTCAGAGATAAGGAGCGGAGTCTTTGCAGCAGATGCCGTGAAAAATACTTCAGGGCTCTGAGGAGGGAGAAAGGAGCTCAGAAATCCTCCCTGATGCAAAGGTCCTGTTTGATTTTCCTGCAGGCACAGGCAAGGTCGGTGTTATCAGCACGGAATGCCTGCAATGTCTGTGTGAAGGGTTTTTTCCAAAAAGCAGTGCAAGTGGAGCTGTTCCCGAGGGGAGCTGAGGGGATCCGACACCCGGATTGGTAAAAGCATGGAAGAAAGACAGGGAAACAGATCTTATTATTTTGGTGTTATTTATTTTTATTGTTTCTTTTCTTTTCATTGAAAAGAAGGATTCTTCTTTCTTTTCAAATCCTTCTTGGCGAGGATTTCCCAAGTATCTCGTTTTAATTGCTCTGTGTCTGAAGAGCAAGATAAATGTTTTCAGCAGGAACATCTTGAGAAGTGTTTAATAATGGTCATAATATATTATTTATTTTCTTCTGGTGTAGAGTAACCTGAGATCACGCACTTAATTTTGACCACTGATGATGGAAGAAGCAATGTTTATTTCTTTGTCAGAAGAATCGCCTTCTTCATTTTAAGATTCTTTAATAAACTTTTAATATTTTATTTAAAGAATTAAAATATTTAAACAACTCAATTTTACTTAAAATTCAGCTGTTTTCTGAATACTTTTGCTGGCTTCAGAAGATGTGATGGGTCAGACTGATAAAGCCAAGCAACATTTTAATCACTATTCTTTCCACGTAATAGGCAGAAATACCTTTTGCCATTCATTGCTCTTGTGCCCAAGGTGCAGGCTGGTTATTCCTTTAATTTATGGAAAAATGGTGAGCAGAAAAGAATGTTTCCCGGTCATTCCTAGCTCCCTGTCTGGAGGGTTTGAGGTCTGTGAGCTGGGACAGCATCATCAGCCTGATGTTCTCTTCTTGTTCTCAGAGGTAATAATATAGTCATAAATAATAATAATATAATAATGAAATAATCCTGCAGGCAACTGAAGGTCTCACTTCCACCTCCGTGCCTGGTGCCAGCAGTTGGTGGCTTTGCATCAGCATTAAAAAAGTCACCCTTGAGGACCAAGTCCTGCTCGACCTCTTGGCTGTGGCTTTTACTGGAGTTCAGGAGTGCTCCCAGTTACTCGAATCCAGCTGCTAACTGGGAAGATGGTGCTGCTCTCAGCCAGTCACTTTTGCAGACTCAACCACCGTATTTTCGGGGCTAAATCCTAGTGGGAGGTGTCCTTGACCATGGCAGGGGGGTGGAAATCGATGATCTTTAAGGTCCCTTCCAACCCAACCGCAGCCATTCTGTGGTTCTCTGGAATCCATCACTGATGTGCCTTTGGGAATGGGGTCCTCAGGCACGGTCTGGGAAACCATCCTGATGCTGTTTCCAGGGAGATGCATTTGTAATTTCAAGTGACCTGAACAAGATGTCTCTGTTGCTGCCTTCAGGATGTTTTGTCCCCACACCAGTCCCTACTGGCCTGACCGTCATTAGGATTTGATTTGTCACTGCTGAAGCTCTGCTGAGGTGCAGATGAGTTCGGGTTGAAATGCCAGGGATCCAGGGAGCCTGCTCCTCTCCTCTTTGCAATGTGGCTTCCCAAGAGAATGCTTTCAGTCGCTTCACAGAATTTTCCCAAACAGAATGATTTTCTTTGTGTAGATTAGAAACTGACCTTGTAATTCACAGAATCACAGAATCGTTTAGATTGGAAAAGACCTCCAATTTCACTGAGCCCAACCATTAACCCCAAAACCATGCCCCTAAGTACCACAGCTACACATTTTTTGAACATTTCCAGGGACAGTGATTCCAGATGTCCTTGGGCAGTCTGGTCCTGTGCTTGGCCACCTTTTCTGTGAAGAGAATTTTCATATATCCAATCTAAACCTCCCCTAGTACAACTGGGAGCCATTTCCTTTTGTCCTGTTGCTTTTTACTTGGGAGAAAAGAACAACCCCCACCTTGCCACAACCTCTTGTCAGGGAGTTGTGGAGAGCAGTGAGGTCCCCCCTGAGCTTCCTTTTCTCCAGACTAAACTCCTTCTCTGCTCCCTAGGCTGCTTTGAATAAGAATATATTAATTGAATAATTAATTACTTAAAATATAAAGTTTACCCTGCTGGAAAATGTGATTTAAGAAAAAGCAGATGATTGCATGTAAGGCAAGTCCATTTGTTTAAACAAAACCACTGTGCTAGTGAGTTTATATGTATCAGCTAAATTAAATTAGCTTTTGCAGCTGAGGCCTCAGATCATGAATTTTAAACCAATCAAAACAGCATCAGTGGCCTCTTGCAAAATTACATGTATTTTCCTATGAAAGACCATCACAAAACAATCAGAAATATAACTAGAACTGTAAACACAATACTGCAGTGTGCATATACTTATTTTTTAAATTTTGTATAGGCTGATAAAAGAATTCAGGCAATTTGGGGGCAGTTTGTGCACAGAAGTAGAGCACTGCCCCAATGTTTTTACGCATTCTGGGTTAGAAGATCATTAAATCTTTTTTTTTTTAATGAATAGCTTTGAAAAGGTTGTCTAAAAGTTACTCCACTGCTTCTAAGTAGGGAGGAGTACAGAAATCAGCAGAGATGACAGTGTGTCAGAGCTGGTTGCATTTCTGCATACTATTTCTTCCAAGATCAGTTTTTGGATGCAGAAAAATTAATTTTTTTTTCCCCTCCACAACCCTAATTCATCAACTAACATGTTCTCAGTTTAAATTAGGATTTTCAAGGATTTGGTCTCACAGCTCCTCTGACTCAGCCTTCCTGAGGAGGTGCAACCCTCCCAGGCCCTTCTGAAAATAGAGTGGATTTTTGCAACGGAAGTTTTAACCTTACATGGAAGTGGAAGGGGACACGAGGGCTCCTGGTGTGTGCTGGATGTGCCAGGAATGCTGCTCCTCCCGGATTTGTGTGGGTGACAAGGCAGCGTCAGTGTAAAACGTGTGACAACGCTTGTATTGTTTGCGTAGAACACAAGAGTGTTGAGCCAACGGTTCCACGTTTGATATTTTAGTAAAGAATTTTGCTACCACAGTTTTGTGAGTGCGCACTTGTCTTTCCGGTTGGGAATATATCAACATTTGGGGGTGTAGCCAAGTTAGGGGGCTGGTTCCTTCTCCAGTTAAAATCAGTAGAATTACAGAATCATTTAGGTTGGAAATGACTTTTAAGGTCATCGAGTCCAACCTTTAACCCAGCACTGCTGAGTCCAGCACTAATCCACGTCCCCAGGTGCCACATCTGCACGGCTTTTCAATCCCCCCAGGGATGGGGACTCCAGCATTGCCCTGAGCAGCTGTGCCAGGGCTTGAGCACCTTTCTGGGAAGGAATTTTTCCTAATATCCAATCTAAACATCCCCTGGCTCAACGTGACACGTTTCTTCCTACCACTTGTAACCTGCAGGAAGGGCCTGACCATCTCACTGCCCCTCCTGTCAGGGACTTGTGCAGAGCCACAAGGGCCCCCCTGAGCCTCCTCTGCTCCAGGCTGAGCCCCTTTCCCAGCTCCCTCAGCCGCTCCTGGGGCTCCAGCCCCTTCCCAGCTCCGTTCCCTGCCCTGGACACGCTCCAGCCCCTCCAGGGCTCTCCTGCAGGGCCCAGAACTGGGCCCAGCCCTCGAGGGGCCTCTCAGTGCCCGGCACAGAGGGACAATCCCTGCCCTGCTCCTGCTGGACACACCATTCCTGCTCCAGGCCGGGTGCCAGGGGCCTCTTGCCCACCTGGGCACCCCTGGGCTCGTGTCCAGCCGCTGTCACCAGCACCCCCAGGGCCTTTCCCAGCCCCTCTGCCCAGCCTGGAGCTCCGTGGGGTTGGTGTGACCCAAGGCAGGACCCAGGACTCGGCCTTGTTAAATCTGCATCCGAAACTTGAATTTTCTTCCCTTCTCAAAAATGACTTAGGAAATAGCAAGGGAATTGAAAGAAAAAGATAAATTTAACCACAGCTGATACCTTTGGCAAGAACAAGAACCAACCTGAAATGATTTCTGCCCCACTGTGTGCCTGGGGATGGCTCTCATGGGCCTTCTGGGACCTGGAAGTACAGGGCTATTCTTTTATCACTTAAAAGAGAAACGTGAAATAACTGAAGACTGTCAGATTGGTTCCCAAACACAAGCAGTTACGAACTCAAAACCATAAAGAGAAAAGTTCTCCCTTACTGCCTTTATCTTTTATTTCCTCTTGCTTACATTTCTGACGTATTTTTGCTTGGCAGTTTTTTGCAGCTGGACTTAATTTCATTAGTTCATGACAGCAATGTACTCCCAGAAATATCTACAAATACTCTCACAGGACTTAGACATATGCAGCACATAGGAGATTGAGTCTGAAAAAGCAGACTACAATTTGCACATGTTCTGGCTGAGCAAATAGAGACTTTTTTCAAAGCCTGGTAATACAGTGGATTTAAGGCTGTTCTTCTAAAGAGTTCACTGAAGTACAATTTCACTGCAAAATGTAATTGGACAATTTCGATGGTTGAGAAATAATGTTTCACATACTCAAAAATGCATTATTTTTGCAGGGGAAAAAGACATAAACCCAAGTCCCTTCTTGGAATCTCTCCAAGTGAGCTGTGTACACAACATCCCTTGCGTTCAGCTACCGACCTAACCTGACCTCATTTAATTTAAGACTTTGGGTGCAGGGACAGAGAGGCCTGTAATCATCTTCCTGCTCCTCAGGAATCCCAGTTACATTTACAATTACACTCCACAAACCCCCGTGTACAGCTGGAGGCGCGGAACGCCATAAATTAGTGATGTGGTGTGATTTACACCTCCAGCCCGTGGATCTTCCAGGCAGCTCTAATCCCTTCATGTTTAATTTAATTATTACTGCTGAAACAGCAGTTGTAAGTAAATGTTTGACTCGAGTACACAAAGGGACCTGCAGCTTTTACACGTGTTGCTGCTCGTAAAGGTTCAACGGGGCAATTAAAGAGCAGAGAGAGCTGAGGCGTGAGCGGGAGCAGGACCTGGTGTGGGAGTGATGCTGCTAGGTCCTGACAGGGTAAGGACGGGGTGGAATAGCTCAGGGTGAGGGGCTGGGATGCACCTCAGCCCATTTTGGGGATGTCAGCCCCTTATCCTGAGGCCAAGCCCTGCGGGTCTTGATGTTTCCTGCTGGAAACTGAGCGATGCCGCCTTCAGCAACTTTGCTGAGGAAGGTTTTGCATGGGGTAAGGAAGAGGAAAGGACTGGAAGCTTTATCCTTTAAACATGTCAATCCTCACTGTATTCTTGAGATCTTTTAGTACTCACCAGCTTCCCTCAGCTTTTAGGAGATCTCATTTTGTGTACAAGTGTTGCAAAGGAAATGATCGAACAGAATCATGGAATCAGAGTGGTTGGGCTGAAGGGACCCTTTAAAGGCCATCCAGCCCAACCCCCTCTGCCATGGGCAGTGACATTTTCAGCTCAGTCAGAGCCCTGCCCACCCTGTCCTTGAAGTTTTCCAGGGATGGGGGATCTACCACCTCTCTGGGCAGCCTGTTGCTGTTTTTCACCACGCTCATAATAAAAAACTTCTCTCTCATATCTAAACTGACCCTCCTTCAGTTTAAAGCCATTACCCCTTGTGTTATCACTACAAGGCCTTGTAAAAAATCCCTCTCCAGCTCTTGTAGCCCCTTCAGATAATGAAAAGGTGCAATAAGGTCTCCCTGGAGATTTCTCTTCTCTGGTCTGAACAGCCCCAACTCTCTCAGCCCGAGTATCAAAATAAAATTCACTGCTCCTCTACAGGAGAAAGCCAAAATACAGCAGTGATTCTGCCACACAAAGAGCAATTGAATATCTGAAACCATCTCTGCCAGAGCCTTATGGTGTCTTACTGAAAAAGGGCAGCTTTCAGCCACAGACCTGGTATCACAAACACAGCGCAGAGGAGAGATTGATTTCCAAAAAAAACCCCTTGCCATTTCTACTTGGTGATCTTAACTGAATGCCCAAAGGGAGCAGCAAGATGTCAGTCACAGGGATGTATTTCATGAAAATGCAAAAGGGAAGCAGCTCGTCCAATATCACACCTACTGTGATATTGCCAATCTGCTCTCTCATCACGGCCCTGTCACTCTGGATCATGCCTGCGGGTCACTTGGGGAACATTCATTAATATTCTATTTTCAGAGGTGTGAGAATGAATGTTCCTCACAGCTGGCAGCCCTTGCAAAATCATCAGGTAAAAAAGAAAAGCTTGGGGGTGTTGGACAAGATGGCCTTCAGAGGTCCCTTCCAACCCTGACAATTCTGATTGTGTGACTCTGTGTGAAAAGGGCTTTAATTCCATAGCCCCATGCTAAGTTTCCTGGGCAGTCCTGTGGGACCTGCAGCCCTGGACACAGTATTTGTGTGTGCATTCCTCTGACAAAGCTGTCCATTTGTTCATCTGATGTGTCCAGAGCTGGACTTACTGTGCTTGCTAGAGACAGGTGCTGAGCACCAGTTTTAAAGGAGCTCTGGATAGATTTGCACTTTGCCTGAAGTCCTTGAAAAATCTGGTTTTCCATGTAGCCTCAGGAAGAGTCTAAAAAAACATGACCTTAAGCAATAATGAAAAATGTAATGGTGATTATGAGTGTAGGGAATGATGTTTCCATTTCCTTGGCACATTATCACGCATTGAAAAGTTCTTCAGAACAAACCGAAGGATAACCAGAGCAATTAAAGCTGTTTGAACCAGAGACAAAGCATTTCTAAAGCTAAAGAAAATGTTGCCAGGGGAACTGATGTATTAAAGAGCACTGAAAATTTCCTTCTCAGATTTACACTCCCTCTGACAGCACCAAAGCTGCATCTTCTGTCATTCTGTGATAAACGTTCTTACTTCATCTTGCCTGAACTCCATGATGAATGTCTTCATCTACCTCCCCTGAAGGATGACATTTTCATTTTTCCACCTACAACTCACCGGTTTCAGTGCTGGAGAGGAGAAATGCACCTGGCAAAGGGGGAACGTGGAATGTGGTTCACAAGGAGTGCTGGCAGGAAAGGGCTGGAGAACAACATTCCAGTTGTGCAGATTTACTCAGGCCAAATAAAAACTGCAAGGATATTCGTGCCAAAAAAACCTGCTTAATCCTGTGGCCTCCTGGGTGTGAAAGTCTGGAAGAAGATTATGTCCAGAATTTCGTCATTAAGGGCCCACAGCAATTCTGCAAAGAGCTACGGCTTTATTATAATCAGCAAGGAAAAAAAAAGAAAAAAAAAATCAGATTAGTTAAACTGGTGTCACAAGGTTTTTTAGAATTTATCCAGGCCTAGATCCATAGTAGCATAATTTAATGAATCTTTACATCAAGGTAAAGATTACCTGACTTCCTTGGAAAGAGCTAAAGCAGGATTCCTCAGATCACTGGGATGAATCCTGCTGGGATTGGTCTCAGCTACTTTTGCAGTCCAAACCAGAAAGTCCAGTCCAGCCCAGGCTTTCAGATTACTCTGGAGTCAAAACAAGGAGGGAGACAATGGGGGAAAATGCATCTCAATGTTCACAGCAGTAACACGAAAAGGAAATGGCCCAGCCCTGTTATTTCTGGAGCTTTTCCTCTAAGCTTCTGACTGAGGAAAAATGTGACTACACTAATAGACAAATTAAAAGATTTTAAAAAACTTTTTGGAGACAGAGAGGGGTCTGTGTGTCTCACTTAGGCTTCTACAGCTAGCACGACTAAAATCTGTTTTGAATGAGAAACATGACTTGCAGAGCACTAAATATTTTGGCAAACAGCAGAAGAAAGGAGTAAAAGCATAGAAAAAGGGGAATAAAACAGGCAGAGTTGGAAAAGTTATGGCTTAGCATTTCTTTGGCCTGATTTGCTACTGGAGAGCAGCATCCTATAGGCAGCAAGATAGAGACAGCTAATTCAGTCCCTAGGGCAGCTTCTCTCCTGCCTTTGTCTTTTCTAAGGGTTTCAATTCCCCTGCTCTCCATGAGAGAAAGGAACATTTATTTCTTTGATAGGGAGCCGTTTCTCAAAATCCTTGTAATGGTCAAACTACCTTTCAGGCCCATTTTTCATGAACAAATGAAGAACTTTATTCCTGTTGCTAGCACCGACCTCAAATCAGCTTTACCCAGTAAATGGCTGTTCTCTGCTGTTTTAGTGCTCACACCGTCTGATCATATTTCCTTTGACTCAGGTAAATAAGCCAAAATACAGCATGGAACTCTAGGGCCTGGTGATTTTACAGATGAAGGCGTCTAAATGCTGTTCATTTGCTATCATAGATTAATAGAATGGGTTGGGTTGGAAGGGACATTAAAGTTCATCTTGTTCCAACTCCTCTGCCATGGGCAGGGACACCTCCCACTGTCCCAGGCTGCTCCCAGCCCCAATGTCCAGCCTGGCCTTGGGCACTGCCAGGGATCCAGGGGCAGCCCCAGCTGCTCTGGGCACCCTGTGCCAGGGCCTGCCCACCCTCCCAGGGAGGAAAATTTCCCTGTCATCCAATCCAAACCAACTCTCTTTCAGTTTGAAACCATCCCCATCATGACAATTTGTCCCCAGAGAAAGAGATTACACTCGTGGCCCCAACGGCAGCGACAGAAGGTTTCACCAAGCGAATCCCAGGAAGTCCCTGTCCCTCGGAGCTCCCTGCGTGGGATTGCACAGCAAGCTGTGCAGACATTATGTTCCAGCCTCACACACCCCAGAACAAAAAATGTGGGGGGTTGCTTAGGAATTCATAGTGTACACACCATCCTGAAATGGGTTTGGAAGGGTTGGGGAGGGAAAAAAAAAAGGGAGAAAATCCTCCTACTGGCAGAAGAAAAAGGAAAAATTGGAAAGAAGTGCCTAAGGGAACTGGAGTGGGAGATAGGACTCTGCCTGGTGTGCAGGCTGGTGATTCACAAAGTGACCAAAATGCTTTTCCATTTAAATCAGGCTGGCAAACTCAGGACCTGGTCTTTTGAACATGGTGAGCATGGGTAACCTTGTGCGTGCACGTTGCTCTCGGAGACTGGGGACTCGGACACTTCATCACTCCTTAGCCCACTCCATCCCAACCCACGGTTTTCCTCATCCTGATGCCTGGAGTGGCCACCTAAAAACAGGGACTAGACAGGAATAAGGGAATAAAGCTAGGCATTTATTTGAAGGGCCTTCAAAGGTGCACCCTGGGGAGTCCAAAAGCTACACTCAAGATGGACCCCGAGTCACGGGTTCTTCACACTTTTACAAGTTTGGTTCATTTGCATATCAGGGTTAGTTCTCCAATTAAAGTTTCAGTTAATGATGTAACTACCCCAAGTTTGCCCTCCTCTTCAGAGGCCTTA
>WEIT01039824.1:721719-744294 GCA_013389985.1 Dryoscopus gambensis
GACAAGGGATGAGGGAAGGGTTTTGACTTTATTAGGGTAGGGGCGGAGAACGGGGACAACTGGGTTGAACCTTTATTATAACCTCAATGGGGGGAAACTTGGAATATACCAAACATGACTTAACATAAAAATCCGCACTACCACATGGGTGTCCTTGGAGAGCAAGCTTGGAGAGGTTTGTTATGTCTAACCAGCATGAGAGAACAGCAGCTAACAGGCTACAAGGAACTTCAGAGTTACACACCAAGCAGTACAGGATTTGAAAAATATAAAAGTTAAACCCTAAGGCATCAATCCCAACATCACGGTTCATTAGGAAAACCAAAGGAAGGAACCGACACAGGCAGTAATAAATAATTAATAAAATATCAATGCACATGCTGGTCTTTTCTAACAGAAATGATTTTGCCCCTCTCTCCACTGAGGGGATGGGCACGAACCTCAGAGCAGCTTAAGCCTACCTGAAGAGCAATTAGAGAGATGACAGAGCCAATCTCCTCTCAGTAGTGCCAAATGATAGCTTTGTAAAAGTTTTCAAAGCAGCAGTCATGCTTTCCAAAGCGTTTCTATGAAGCGTTATCTTAATTAATTCGAGCTGAAAATTCATTTTAACCTTCTGCACTTTTCCTGCTCGGGCAACCAGAGATAGAATGTGCTCATTAGATGTTATTTATCCCTCTTCTTGCTCTCCCTTTATTCAGACACACCTGTATGGAAGGCATTTCAAGAATACTGTTATTTAAGTTGGTGGAACAAGAGTGTGAGATTTCAGACCTTAAAAAAGAAGGTGTCTGTAAAGTCAGGGTGATATTTTTTCTAATAAAGCAACATTTTAAAAATTCATTTTCAGAAATTTTTCAGAATTCCCCAAACTGAATGATTCATTTCCCTTTGCTGAACTGAACCTTTCCATTTTGAGTCTCTGTGGCATTAATTTCTACTTGCACTGTTGCTGTGCTTAGTAGGAAATACAGCTCAGGGAAGTTGTAAGTCCCTTTTTTTACGATTTAAGCTTCCTGGCACGGATGCATCATAAAAATCTCCTGATGTGTCACATCCGTTCCGCTCACTGACCAACAGTGGCATTAAATGCAGGATGCAGTTCTTGCAGGAAGACCAAGGCTGCAAGAACATCTCAGAGGCAGCAGGGAGCACACACAACCCCCTCGGTCTCCCGGGGCCATCGGGAGGAATTTCTTCACAGAAAGGGTGATTAAACATTGGAAAGGACTCCCAGGGAGGTGGAGCCACCAACCCCGGAGGCATTTAAGGAAAGGCTGGACACAGGCACGCAGGCTGACACGGTGATGTTTGGTCAAAGGTTGGATTTAATGATCTCAGAGGTCTTTTCCAACCTAATTGATACTGAGATTCTCCCCAGTGACACCACAGCCTGATCCATCACTGCCCTCAGCCTTGTGCCCTGGATGGGAACCTTGGTAATACACATGAAAGATTTACCTGAAAAGTTTTACAAAATTAGTTTTACAAAGCCTTCTCTCCAGCCCTGCCCCATCTCTTTCAGCTACAAACTGGGCCCCCTGGATGATCCCTGGCCTTGGCTCAGGCCCTCACCATTCTGAGGGTTGCTGATGGACCGTGGCTGTGGGTGACAGTGACCATCAGCAAGGGCACGGCTAGCACAGACACTTCTGCTCTCTGCCACGCTGCCTAAAGCACTTTAACAGTGGGATGTGCTCCGATCTCCAGGCATCATCACACTCACCTGTGTCATTATAATGGGGAAATTGGCACCACTGCACTCGCCTGTGTCATTGTAACAGGGGAAACTGGTGCCAGGCTCATCACACTCACCTGTGCCATTATAATAGGGGAAATCGGTGCCAGACACCATCCCAGTCACCTGTGTGATTCTAATGGGGGAAATTGGCCCCATTGCACTCACCTGTGTCATTATAACAGGGGATAGCAGTGCCAGGCACTGTTGCACTCACCTGTGTCAATTATAGCAGGGGAAATTGGTGCCAGGCAAATCACACTCACCCGTGTCATTATTAATGCCTTGAGTAGCTACCTAGAAACAGAGACCAGACAGGAATAAGGGAATAAAGGTAGGTATTTATTTGAAAGGCCTTCAAAGGTACACCCTGGGGAGCCAAAGGCTACATCCAAAATGGACCCCAAGATGGACAACAAATCATGAGTTCTTCGCACTTGTATAGGTTTGGTCCATTTGCATATCGGTATAAATTCGCCAATTAAAGCTTTAGCTAGTGATGTAATTTCTTCAATTTCTCCACCTCTCTTGTGGCTGTAGTTTACACCTTTTGGGCCTGGGACGATCTGAGTGCCCTTGAATAACAAGCTCGGAGAGACTTTGTTATGTTTAGCTGGTATAAGAGAACAGCAGCGAGCAGGCTACAGGAAACTTCAGAGTTACACACTGGGCAATACAGGATTCGAAAAACGTGAAAGTTAAAACCTAAGGCACCATTCTAACGGGGGAAATCAGCACCACAGCGCTCACCTGCGTCACTGTCACAGGGGCCATTCGTTCCGGCACCACCGGACCCACCGGGGGGCCGCAGGCCCATGGCCCTCTCCTCCCGCCGTGCCCATGTCCATCCCGGCCGGGCCGGGCTCCGCTGAGGCACGGGTGGCCCGGAGCTCGCTCCGTGTGTCACCAGCCGTGCCTCACTTCCTCCCCGGGGCCCGGTTAAACATTGACAGGCGGCAGGGCGGAGGAAGGGAGAGGCCATCCCTGCGTGTCACGGGACAGTGCCGGGCACGGCCTGCAGCGAGGGGACGGCTCGGAGCGGCCGCGCTTCCCTCAGGGACAGCGGGCCCAGCACCTGCGGGACGGCTCCTTGGGACAGCAGGTGAGGGCTGGCCCGGGATCCTCGCTTGGATCGCCTCCAGCCTCCTGCGTGGGCACCGAGAGCCGGACCTGTCGGCAGAGGGAAGGCGGTGGGACAGCTCAGCACCGGCGATGTGATCCAGGTAAACCCTCTGCAAGCTTTTATCTGCTTCCCAGCAGACGGAGCCATGGGCTGAAAGATAATTTAACCCTTGTCCCACCTCCTGCCTCGGCAGAGAGCCTGCCCTGGGGTGGCAGGAGTGTTTTGTGGCTCTTTCTCCTGTTCTGCTTCCTGGCATTTGGGATCTGTATCCTTTGTGGGGCGCCCAAAGCATCCGAGCCCCTCTCTGGATCCAGCTGCCATTCCTCTAGAGTGATATTATCGTTGTTATTATCCCTTACCTGTGTCGCTGATGAGGGAGGGAGCAGCCTCAGAGCAGCACTGGCACCGTGAGTCACCCCGTGCACCTGCAGAGGAGGGGAAAAGCAGCCCAGAACAAACCCCAGGCATTTAATTCATCGTCGGCCAAAATATCCTGTTTCACCTGGGGATCCGATAATACTTCCCGGCCCTTTAGAAGACCATTTTGAAACAAAGTAAAACAAACTATTACCTATCCCTCCCTTTCCTGCCTTGCTCTACTCCACCCCAAGCTCTTTACTGATTTTTGACCTGGATTTGGCACAATATTCTAGCCAGTTTATTCTTCACCGTATAAAACTTTGCCCAGCTCAGATCGCTTTGGTGCAGCTGGATTTGTAAGTGGAGGTATGAAGGCTGCTGCTCTGGCTGGAAATCCTGCTTGGTGTCACAGCTTTCTGGGAAAGGACCCAGCCCTGTGTTTTGGATTTGTTTCCTGGTGCTTCACTCGGGCTGTTCCACTTCGTGTGACAGATGACACCAGCTCCTGTAATCCTGACTGGTTTGTGCGTGTGCCGAGAGCTGTCACAGTGACAGAGCAAGGAGAAATCCCTCCAGGCTGAGTGACCCTCCCTCCCCACCCGCCTGCCAGGGACTCCTCCACACATAAAATGTGGAGGTAAAAAACCCCAAAACCTCTCAAAATGCACTAGGGAAACCCAAACCAGCCTCTGACCAAGCAAGTGAAGGAATCAGCCCACAGGTTTGGCTTAAAACGTTGATTAGTTGGGAGAGCTGTCCTGTCGGTTCCCGTGGTAAACTGAAAGCTTGAAAAACGGGAAAATGCAGCCCAAAATCCCATCTGAGCCTGCCGGATTGCGGGCAGGGCCGGGAACAGGGCTCCGGCACAGCCTGGTGCTGCAGCTGAGCAGGACACCCGGGGGTCTCTGTGGTGACACTCATTTTTATGCACTGCGCAGTGCTGCCACAAAGAACACCCCCGGAATCGACACTTTCCTGACAAGAAATTTGGTCTGGCCACAAAACCACATCCTCTGGCCCGGGTCCCTTTGGTAAAGGCAAGCTTTGGTTGCCCAGATGAGCAGTTTGTAAACTGAGCGCAGTCAAAGCCTCTCCCACATATTTTGAGGGGGAGGAGGATAATATCCCACAGGTGAATCACAAACTCTGAAAAGCAGAAAATACGGAAGTAAGGTGGTGTCTCGCACCCAGTATGTTATTTCTGACCACAGTGGAGAGCTGCTGGTGATTTATTTAGGGGTATAGGAGGCACTCTCACATTCTGAGGAATAACTCTGGGGACCTTCACTATCAGCCTTTCCGAGGGCTCAGTCTGGGGAGCTGGGAGGAGATTTGATGTTTCTCAGCCTCACAAATGCAGCAGCTCAGAGAATTCTTTTTCCCAGTTGTTCACAAGTAGCTTTAATGATGCAGCTGGAGCTGCCCTGGCCCTGTCAGTGCTGAAGCAGGAGTGTTGTAACAGCCAGGAGGGACTGAGGGACGTGAGATCTGCAGGAGGAGATTTCTCTGCTGAAGAAAGTTCCTCTGTGTCTTTTGAAACAGTTATTTGAGGAAAGATTCTGCTCTGCTTCCCAACCCTCCCTCATTTAATCTTTTCCCCTTGCTGGCGATACAGGTCACACAAAGTCACCCTTGTCACAGGACCCAAAGCAGCAGCTCATTCCCGACTTTCTCGATAAGTTCTGCCCTTCAGCTTCTTCTCAAGTATGCAGTGACCACTGGTGGCTTCCTGCCTCAGGGACCAGGAGAGGATGCTCCAATGGAGAGCTTCCAGAAATCCATTTTACTTGCCCTCATCCTGACTGCCTCGCTGCCAGGTAGGACACGTTCCTGACCCGGGATCTGAGCCACCGTGGGCAAAATATGGGAACTAATTTTAATGTGGTGTGAACGGCCTGTGCTGGTGAGTTCAGCCTGAGCAGTCAGTCACAGAGAGGGATTACTTGAACTGTTGGAAAGGGGGATGCTTGCATTTCAAGCCTGAATGATCTGATGATTTAAAGCATGAAGGACTGAGCAGTGTGTGGGGCGGGGAGGAGATGGGGAGGCCGCTCTCTTCCAGTTTCTCCCTCTCCTTGTTTTTCCCTTCCTCCTGTTTGGGACTGCTTTTGAGAGTGCATCTGCAGAGAACTCAGTATCAGCAGCTGGGTTTTACTTCCAGGAGTAGGTGCAAATTATCACTTTGCTGGTTCACCACCAGTTCGCACTTCGCATGCCTGAGTTTCAAAGTCAATTCAGATTAAAAGTGTCTCGGTGGCAAAGCTTCAGAGGAAAAGTGAATATTAAGTGACTAGCTGGGTAATGGAGACAAGGCTGATTTTTTTTTTTTAAATTATAGTCTAGCTTAAGTTTTAACAGGCTCTGACAGGAACGAGCTGCAGTGGGGTGAGGGAAAAGGTATTGTCATGGATTAATAGTGAAAGGCAACACAATGCAGGAATAAACAGTGAGTTTTCTGAGCAGTGCTGCTCCCAGCGGAGCTGCACTGGGATGTGTGTTATTCAACAACCTGGTGAGGAGGAGGGGAGCTGTGAGGTGGCAGACTTTGCAAGTGGTGCAGAATTACTTAGGGCAGCCAAATCCAAAAGGAGACTTGGAAGATTTGCCAGAAAATGTCGTGATGCCAGATGAGTAAGTAATAAAGGCAGAGAAAGCATTCAGTGCAAAGCATCTCTTAACTGCAGTGTCTAGTGGGGAAAAGAATAGATGTCTTGGAAGGAGAGCAAATTGCTGGAAAAGAGAGAAAATTTCACCATTTAATGTCTTCAGCAAGGCAGATAAAATGAAATCTGGCGTTATGTAAATCCACATAGAGGTTTCATCCTGGGTATTGGCTGTTTTGTTAACCCTTCTGTTGGACGAAGGACAGGTTAGGTTTGAGAAAGCAGCAGAGTGTGACAGAGCTGCTCAGAGGTGGAGAGTCAAAGAACCGTGGGAGGGTTTGAGTTGGAAAGGACTTTAAAAATCTTCCAGTCCCCACCTTTCACTAGACAAGGTTCCTCAGTGCTGCATCCAGCCTTGAACACTTCCAGGGATGGAGGACCCACAGCTTCTCTGGGCTCTGAGGGAAGGATGAGGAGGCTTCATTAGGCTGGGATATTTTCCTGCTTGTGAAAAAGAATAAATAGTAAAAATGTATTAAAATAATTAATTATATGAAAGCGAATGGTGAGACGGTTATTCACAGTTTCTCATAACAAAAGAATTCGTGGCAACCAGCAAAAGCATCAGAAAGAAGATTTAAGGCTAACCAAAGCCTGTTCTTCTCTCAAGAGCATGTAATTAAATAGTAAAGCTCATGGTCACTGGGCCTGGGGGATATCAAATTATAAATAGGCTGGAAAAACCTAGAAACAAATACCATAAAGGGTAGATCCATAGGTGCAGAAGCAATTATTGGCTCAGGAAGTCCCTGGATCTCTTCTTTTTGGGCACTGGGAAGTTCTACCAGGGACTGCTGTCAAACAGTGAGTGAGAGGAGAGAGGAAGACACACCTGAGGGGTGTGGAGAGGTTTGTGTGCAGGTGGGAGGAAATTGGTGTTGCTGAGCATCACGAGTCTGGTATGACTTGACAGAAACATCCTGTAAGCATTTAAAAAATCTTGTTAACACAAGCGAACAAGCCAGTCCCTCTGTGCAGGCTTTGACAAGCTCTAACCTACTTTGGTTTTCAAAAAGCTCAGCTGCGGGGCTGCCGGGTTGTGAAAGAAACTTGCGCTGTTTATTTATTTATTTATTGTTGTCTATTTAACAGTTCATAGCAGAGCTGTGGCTGGAGCAGCGGTGAGGCAGGCAAGGTGGGGCGAGGAGGAGACTAAAGAAAAACTGGAAAGAAAAAGGAATTTCAAAGTCTGGAAGGAAAAGATGCAGAAATTCAAACAGAGCAGAGAGGGAAGACATTGGATACAAAAACTGAAGGATGCAAAGCAGTGTTTGTGGAAGGGCAGTGTGGGTATAGAGGGGGAGATTATTTTGAAATACCATAATGAGGCTGGAAAAAAAAAAAAGAGGAATCATTATGGCAAAAGGATAAGCCCATCCTGTGCTTCCCTGCGCTGCATCCAAATAGGTCACTTACAAAAGAGGAAAGACAGAGCCAGCAGAGCACAGGAGGGAAGGAAGAGAAGGTAGCCACGTCTCAGTGCCCTTGTTGTTGAAAACTCCAGCACAGAAGAATGGTCCTTTGGAGTTAACTCAAACGTGGAAGAAAAAACATTGCTGATGAAGGACAAGGGCTGTTCTTTGGCAAATGAGGTTCCCTCAGTGCTGGCATCATCCTGCACAAGATGCATTTTCATTTCTTCACGACCTGCAGTGGTGTGACGGTGAATTTGTGTGGCACAGGAGGGAAAACACCAGCTCATGAAGGAGTTGGTTTGTGCTCTGCGTGCTGCTGGGAGGGACTGAGCAGCTGGGACACCATAAGCACTTAATTTCAGCAAATTTTCAACCCTGGTGACTGCTCTATAGACATTTAGTGATGTGCCTCAAAGAAGGTGTCCTCGCTCAGCTCTGTTCTTCAAAAGCCAAGGGGTGATCAGGGAGACAGCCCAGCATTTCCCTGCTGCAGGGATGGTGTTTGCCTGGGTGGGATGTCCCCCTGCTCATGTGTGGAGAAGCAGATGTTAAAACAGCTGTTAAGGGCTGAACACGTAATTCCTGTAAAGTGCAATGAAAATCTAGCCCGAGGCCTTAATTTGTTTAAAAGCAACCATCTGCAAGGTATTTTTGAAGCAGGATGTAAATGAAACCAGCACTAACGTTTTCTCCCCAGTGCATGAAGCAAGGTCCAGCAGAAGGACTTCCAGCACTGGCTGAAGGCACTGGTAGCTGTGCTCAGATCCCATTTCTGCCCTGAATGTCCTCTTTGACCTNCCTAGCACTGGCTGAAGGCACTCAGATCCCATTTCATGCCCTGAATGTCCTCTTTGACCTCACACAAGTGACTTTATCAGTGTTTGTGCACGGGTTGGACAATGGAACACGCTGTCGGTTCAGGACTCCACGTGCAGAATAAACAATAAAAGCAAGAAGATAAAGAGGCAAAGGTGAAATCACCAAAACCATTCAGGCAACGGGTGGAGAAAGCTGATGAAACTCCTTTATGGGTTGTGCTGGGGCTGGGATCTAACTGGAGGCGAGGTTATGTCCCACTCCTCAGTCCTGCCTCCCAAAGGATCCCCGTGCAGGGCTCAGGGACCTGCTCCCTGTGGAGCAGCAATCAGGGAAAGACCATTTATTGCTCCAGCAGACATGGTTGGTGGAAGAAGATGTAGATCCTACCCTACCTATGGACTGAAAAAAAATAATTATCATAGATAACTGATTAACTCATACCTACCTGCCTATACTGCCCTGAATGTCTGAAGAAAGCAAAAGCAACATGGCCAATTATTTTTAGAGCCAACGAACAGTGACTATTCCTGTTTAGGGATAAATTTCAATGATTAATTAACAGCAAGCATTGTCCTGAAAGTTGCATCATTTATTCAGAGCCCTGGCAAACCACGGCTCCTTGAAAAAGTAAAGTGTTTGCACAGGCATGGAAAAAAAATTCCAAGTGCACAGAGAGCAGTTTGCATTAAGAGGGGCAGAGTGGGTAAATTTTAATTTGAACAGGAATATGATTTACTTAATCTTATCTGGCTTTGTTCATTATCAGAGTAGGTAAAGTTTGCTTTTCATTTAATGTTTTGTTGCTCACACACAGATGTACTTTGGAGATCGAGGTGCATGGCAGAGGTAGCATAACCCAGGGAGGTGGAAAATTTTTGCGAAGGTTTTTGTAAACATGAGAGGACTCAGAGTCAGCCATACAAAGAACCAGGGAGAGCAAGGTTTGTACAATCCTGCAAAACAAAGAAGTCTGTAAATGCTTGCAGTGGGTGGGAGGAAAGAGAGGAGCTATTTATATTAAAGAACAATTCCTGGCACCAACCTGGTTGGATATACAGTGGTTAAATGTGGGCTGGGAACTGCAAAAGGGTCTGGGCAATGGAGCTGTGAGATTCCAGACCCTACGTCCTGGGTGCATTTCCCTGAGGCACTGGTTGCAGTGTCATAGCTGAGATTGGGCTCTGGTTCCATTAAAACAACCATCAAACACCCCTGCTGTGTGAAAAATACAGCACGTCCTTCCTTTCTCACATCAGCTGCTGACTGAAAGAAAAATGGTTTGTTTTCAATAATTTATAGCTAATCCATTAATGAATAAACTACCTAAAAAACTTGGTGTGAGCAAAACCCTTAAAAATGACCTCATTGTCCTGAATACTCTTAGCAAGGCAACGGTGACCATTTCAGACTTCCTTTCTCCTGGAAGATAATGGAACACTTATTCTCAGGCCAGATTTTCAGGCACGGGGTCTTAATTAGACTGCCATGGACTGTGGTGTCTAATTGCTGTCATCGTGCAGAGTTCAGCTGGAAGCACTGGGGCACCTGGCAGTCCTGGTGCTCCCTCAGCAGGAATGTTCCCCAGGAAGTCATGACGAGCTCACTGGTGAGGCAGATCCCCCTGGCAGGACTGCTTGGTCTGCAGGGAGTGAAATGTCCATCCTTGGACTCAAAATATTCCTGGATGAGACCCTGTGCAATTAGTGGGGTTGGCAATGGGAGGCCCTGGGTCTATGAGGAGGAAAGGAAAACAAAATGACTTTGTTGGGAGCTTTCAGGTCTGAAAAATAGTAGCCAAAATTCACACTGCCTTTCAACGAATTAAAACTAATGAGTTACAGCACCTCTGGTGAACAGAAGGCCTGAGAAAGGCTTTGGAAGAAATACATCACAATGTGTGTGATGAATGATTGAGGAGTAGGGGAAAGATCACAGAAGGATAAATAGTGGGGCTGCAAAAATTGGTGTCAATCCAAGATATGGAAAAGGGACTGGTTACATACTCCTGTAATTATTTAAAGTCTAGGCAACTTGTGTATTTTCCTATTTAAAAGTGGAAATTTTTTCTGCCAGCAAAATGGTAGTCAGTGAACTACTGAAGAGAAACAGGTGATTTTGGAGTGGGAGAAGGAGAGACGAAATAATTAAAGGCATTTTTAAAGAAAACCACTTAATCTAAGCAGGATCTGAAAGATTAGATTGCACACCTCCATCTCTGAACTGGTTAAGGTGTTTTCCTCTACGCAGCCACCTCTGCTGGTGTTGTGTATGTGCTTGTGGACTGATTTTGGTTCCCTTGCAGGTCTGGGCTTTTGTTACTCCATCACAAAAGGCCCCGACAACGCCACAGTCCTGGCTGGCTCAGAGGCCCGGTTCAACTGCACGGTGTCTGCGGGGTGGAGAGTCCTCATCTGGCTGTCCAAGGGCAGCCCTGTCCTCACTGTCATCAGCTCCCAGGGCTCTGTTGAAACCACAGACCGCTTCACCTCCCGGAACTACACCAGCGGCGATGAGTTTACCTCGGAGCTGGTCATCCACAACACCCAGCTGAGTGACTCGGGGAGGATTGAGTGCAGCATCCAGCAGCCCAGCGAGAACAACTTTGCCTTTCTCTCTGTCCAAGGTGTGTATAGCCACCGATGGAAAGCTGTTCTGTTGTGCTGCACTTAAAGGAATCCTCTGAGGAATTGCTCAGATTTTCCCTGGGAAGGAGTAGATGTTCTCTTTTACCGTCCTTTGCCTCCTGCCCTCCTCATCTTAATTTTACTGTCCAAGCAGGTTTCAGAGTCACACTCAGAGTGCCAATAACAAAGGTTGTAACTGCCCCTGTTTTTTCCTGTTTCATCTCTTATTCCTTATCAGACTGCAGCCAGGAAAGCAGGATCTCACCACTGGGCACTATCCATTTGTCAAGGAGGTGCTTGGTGCAGTGATAACATCTCATCACCTACCTGTAAACCTTTTCTCATATGACCTGAGCATATTTAAAACTTAGAGAGAAGCACTGTTATTTCATTCTGTTGTCCTTCAGCTGGAAATTTGTCAAGATGGCTAAAAAGTACAATTTCCTGGTTTTTATCGGAAAGGTACTGAAAGTTGAGACTTGTGCCTTAGACATACTGGGTAATGTGCCCATGTAGTTGAAATATCTGCATGTTTCCATCATGCATATGGTATATCTGTGTTAATAATGGTTGTTTTCCACTCCATATCTCAAGGCATAGCTATTTCTGGGTAGCGAGATAAGATTTAAAACTACCAGCAGGAAAGCAGTGCTGCGAAACATTCTGAAGGAACAAAAACATCTTTTCCCTCCCACAGTTAATGGATCTTTACTCATCAAAAATAGCACCTTAACAGTAAAAGAGAACCAAACAATTGAGATTGTTTGCGAAGCCTTAGGATGGGCTCCGGCTCCAGACATTACCTGGATGACAAATGACTCTTTCCTTGATAAGTCGAGCTATGTTAACCAGCAAAGTCCAGGATCTAATGGCCTCTACAATGCCCTGAGCACCTTAACTCTGACTCCGACGGACACTGAGGTTTTGACTTGTTTAGCTGACATAGAAGCACTCCCCAGCCCTCAGAATGCAACCGTAACTCTTATTTTTGACAACTCTGCTGCGGGTAAGTGAATGTTTGTTGTACTTTTCCCATGCTGTACCGCCTGTACTCAGAGCTGTGCGCTTTGTTCTGGTTCGTTTTGTTTTAAAAAGCCTTTTATTTGCCAGTGAAATCCTCTGGGGTGTGCACAGGGAGTGGAATTGAGAGCCAGGAGTCACAGCCTGATGTATAGGGAGGGTTAAATGCACTGGTACCAATCTAATGAACCATGAAGCCCAGTGCAGGACTGAGCAAGACAAACAAAGCCTCTGACAAATACCTGCCTCTGACTCCTGTGGATTCACTGCTGGGAAAACCAGCCTTTGCTTCTTGACCAAGAAAACACCTAAGGAATTTAGATCTTAAATATCCTTGATCAGACCATGTCTGCCATATTAACTTAATTTCTTACAAAGCCAAGCCCTCATGTGAAATTTTTCTCTGTAATATCCAATACCGGTTTTACCCCTGACTTGGGAAAAAAACCCTCCCAGTTTCTGCACACAAGCCAGAATAAATTCTGTACTAGCAGATATGGGATTTCTTGGGCAGTGCATCAGGTTGCTTTTTACTGGCTTTTACTTAAGGAAATTCAAAGTTGCTTTAATCCATGCCTGGATTTTGTGCAAATCTCTCCGGAGCAGTTAGAAAGGCCTTTGATAACTCTAAAAATTTTTACCAAGGTTGTAATCATTCTGACAGCTTCTCTCGATGAACTGATTCTTCTTCTGCAATGGGTGAACATGGCACACACAAAACATCCTTACAGGGTATCAATGAGGGGTTTGGTAGAGACATTTTGACACATAAACAACTGAGAAGATGGAGTAGCTGTGCCCTTTATTTTCAGTATGAATCATTTTCAGCAGGCCTTTTTCAGAAGTGCTTGCTTGGTAATGCAGTTGGAAAAGGTCATTTTACCACTCCTAGTACAGCCTTTTGTAGTCACATTGATCTTAATTACTGACTAAGCAAAATAGGACTATCCTGAGGAAATTAATAAATTCCCCTACCTACTCATTTGTGATGTTTCCATAGCTACTCACTGCAAATCAGAAGAGGAGAAAAACAGATGTCATGAAGCACTATTAGTGTATAATTAGTGATTGTATAGGACCATCATTCATTTCTCTTTGGAAATACCATTGTGCAGCAGCAGCAGGCACTCAAAATTTGACAGGATAGGAGAATCTGAAGTCTTTAAATGATCAGAATGAAATAAAAGCGTGGCATTTATGACAGAGGAGGGTATATAATGTGTATCTCACACTCAGAATCTCAAGAGCTGTCCCAATTTTCATACACAGGCTCAGCCTTAGTTGACTGTTGGGAAAGACCACAACCAGCTTCAAACATGTAAAAAAATCCTTCCCAAAACTGCTGCAATATCATTTTTCCCCTTCACTTAAAAGCTTGGGGAATCAAATTCCTCCTTGTTCCTCTCAAGCAACACAAGAACTACCAAAAATCTGAGCCCTCTCCAGCCAGCCAGCCAGCCAGCCCCTGCTGAGGGAATGTCCAACCTTCCTGCACCTCTGGGTCAGTCTTTCCTTGAAAAGAGATGCATTTTTATGTCACTCACTCTTCCTGCAGAGTTACCTCGCCCACAGTGGTGTTTGGCTGAGCCTGAAACTTTTTGGGAGCTCCTACAGCGTTATCCCAGGAGATGCATTCACAGAGCTGTGACTGGGGAATGGGACCCATGGTGGAGTCCCTTAGCTGGGTCCAAGCTGTCTTCAGCCTTGGTTTTGAATTCCTGTGGCCTTTCACCTGCAGAAGATGAGGACAGAGAGTCTCCCACAAGCCTGGACTTCCTTTGCTCTTGAAGACGGCCAGGAAGCTCCAAAGTGTCCAAGAAGCCACGTGCAGGTTTTGCCAGTCCCTCATTCCTCACTGGTCACCAGCACCTGCCAGGGAAAATCCCCTTTTTTGCAGACACCTCGTCCAAGTAAATGTTTGGACAACTTTGGGAGGAGCCAGAGGTCGGGATAGCAGCAGAGGATGGGCCCTGTGGAATGAGGAAGTGGCTCTGTCCACACCAAACCCTTCGTGTAACTTGGTTTGGGTTTAGTGCCCCTCCCTTGCAGCCCTGCTTGTGCGTTCACCTGGCAGCTCCCCATCCACGCCTGCTGGTCCCAGCTCCAGTTTCTTTTTGCATCCTCCAACACTGCAGAGACAGAAAAAACGCTGAAGTGCTGGGAGATATTTGTGTTGTACCCTGTCCTTCTGGCTTCAGCTCCATAAACTTCTTGGCACACAACCTGACCCCGACAGGGAGTGGAATACCTTGGTGTGGCAGCCAGCCTGCAGGAATGGGCCGGTGCAGGTGTGTTTAGCTCCTCCCTTCTCACTAGGGTTAAGCTTTCCCCTCTAGCTAATTAGCTGTCTTTCATATTTTAGTCATCTTGAAATCCCCCGTGGCATCTCTGTGGAGCTAAAACATGCTAAAATGTAGATACCTGTTGCAGTACTTCTAGATAAAAATACTGGGAACAACTTTATCATCAACTGATGGCAGCCTACAGGATTTACAGCTAATTTTCAGGTTACTGAGTGCTTGTTTCTTCTCCTAATAGAAGGCATTCTAAACGTGCTGATTGAGCATTAGATAATCCCATTAGGATTAGAGAAGACTGGAACAAATTGCTTAATGATAATGACCTGAGCTTTGGAGAGTGCAGATTCCTGGCAGAGGTTCAAGCTTTGTAGGAGGCCGTGGTATTGAATCTTTGCAGTCTGAAACCTCCAAACCCCCAACACACACCCAGGAAAATTTGTAGATAGAAAGGATTTAGCCATAGGTAAAGCTGGTTCCCCACGCCAAAGGAATTGCCCTGACCTTGAGCAGCTCCCAGTCACCCTCCATCCTGTGGTACCTTTCCCAGAAGCTTGCAGCCAAATGTGGCCATGGAATTGTTAATTGGGACCTCTAATGGGGAAAAGACAATCCTAAACCCATGGGACAGAGCTGTGCCAAATTTGGATGGCTCTCACCTGTAATTTGGGTTGGAAGATTGTTTCTAAACAACTCTCCAAAGTGTTTTGGGGCTGTTTCCCAAAGAGAAACCGAATTGGAGGTGCTTCTGGAATATTTGGTCAAACCGAGGGGCAGGATGATGTGGAAGTCAGAACTGACATCTTCCTTGTACATCCAGCTGCCTGAGAAATATTCCCCATCCCTGGAAGTGCCAGGCTGGACAGGGCTTGGATCAGCGTGAGACAGTGGAAGCTGTCCCTGCCCACAGGAAGGGGTGGAACTGGGTGATCTATGAGGTCCCTTCCAAACCAAACCATTCCATGATTCTATGGTTCTAAATGCAAGATATTTTTAAAATTCTGTGCCCATGGGAGCCCTGTTTGGTCATAGCAACCGATTTCAGCAAGACATTGAATTATCCTTAAATCCCCTCATTTAACCCTGTAGATTACAGCAAAGATGAAGGAGTATGTTAAATGTGAGAGTGCTGTAGAGAAGATGTGTCAGTAGCTTTGTGTTCTTCACAGGTTTTGCTCTTTGGGGCTCCCTAAGTGGGTAACAGGTGTCCCACCGAGCATATCCCAAAATCAAACACTTGTTGAAATCACTGAGAGAAATCCCAAGACAGAATTGATTAGAAAATCATCTTTCCAGGCTAGAGATCACCAAGTGTACTAATCACCTACAGCTGTTGCTGTGGTTTGTGGGGGAGAAATGGACATTTTTTCAAAGCAGTTCAGCTTATTGAAACAGACACATACACGTTTGGTCAAATTAATTGTAACCCAAAATACCTATTTTCTCTCCACTGATAAGAGCAGCCAGGCAAGACACTCAATATCTGCAGTGTGGACACCTAAATCTCTCCCCAAATGTCTCCAAAGGACTCTGCGAGGCCCAGCATAATTATAAAATAAAGTTAAGTTGGAAGATTGCAACCCTGTGTCTTTCAGAAGAGAAGTAGCAGTGGGAGAAGTTACAACTGCAATAAAGGATTTGAATTCAGGAATATTTTAAATTCTTGGGCACCATCCATAAATACGAAGTCTGTCGTTTGGAAAACACAGACTCCTTGTTAAATATTCACCAAGCACTAAATAGCATCTCACAGAAAAGGTAAATATTCTGGAAAGGACGTTTTGGGGCTCTGATAGTCCAATGTTTCTCCATTTGATTTAACAGAAAATGATTACAGTCAAGACAACAGGAGCACGTGGGTTATTGTACTTGCAGTTGTGCTTTCATTTCTTGGTATTGTTCTCCTGATCGTTATTGTTGTGGTTGCTGTGCGCTGCTGCCTGAAGAGGAGAGGTGAGTGGACCTTCACAGTTGGTTTATAAATTAAAAAGTATCTTTGATTAGACGTAAATCTACTAGTGCCAGCTCTGGTGCTGCACAAAGACCTGCAAGCAGACGAGTGAGCAGGCAGATCCTGCTCTTAACTATGACCTGTTTAAGATGCACCATCCTGTTTATCTTATAAATTGATTCCAGAGCAATCAGATCAGCCCTTCACATTAACTACCAGGGGGTCATGTTTTCTGGGAGTACCTTCACTTTTAAAGACATTTAAAGGCTCTTTATTGAAGAATATTTTCAGTGCTGTGTGCCTAATTCCAGTTTCCATGTAAGCTGCTCTACAGGGCGGCCCAATTTTGTAAGCAGGGTGGAGAGATGCTCCTGGGGTAGCTGGAGCTCAGGGCATGCTCGAAGAGAACTTACCGGAGTTTTATATTTTAGTTCCCTGCATTTTAAACACTTCTCTTTTTTTACTTTTTTAGGATCTACTTATCAAAATGAAATAAGGTGAGTCAGATGATGCGGGAAAACTTCTTGTGTTCACTGGGCTTTTTGAGGCTGCTGCACGGTGGCAGAAGGGACGTGCCAGTGTCCTTGTCCTGGCGTCCGTCATCCCGGAACTCCCGGCGCTGCCGGGCTGTGTGAGCTTGTGGGGACAGCAGAGGGACGGGGGACAGCATCCAGGGGAGGGGACTGACCTTAGGGATGAGAGGGGAGCGCCAGAGCTCGCAGCAGCCTGTGAACTCTGATCCCACAATGGTCAAAACCCCATCAAAACCCCATCAAAACCCCAAAGCGCCGCCTCGCCGGTGGCTCCAGCGCAGAGGTGACGAACTGAGCAGACGCTCTGTTAAACCTGAAGGACAACGCGAATCCCTCGGAGCTGGCTGTGCCCCCAGGTGTCCCGGGGAAGGCAGGCGAGGGTGGCTGGCGACCGGAGCCCGCGGGGCGATTGCCGCCGCCGCCACAGGATGTCACTGCCAGACCGGCAGCGCGGCTGGCGCTGGGAGCGGGCGAGCCCGGAGCGGGGCAGGCAAATCCCACCGGCTCCCCGGCTCTTTTAAGGCTGGATAAACCGGTAAAAAATGAGTTTAGAGGGCAGGTTTAGATTAGATATTTAGAAGAAATTCTTCACTAGGAGGCTGGTGAGGCACTGGCACAGCTTGCTCAGTGATGTGGACTCTCCATCCCTGGAATGTTCACGAACAGGCTGGATGGGGCTTGGAGCAGCCAGTGTTTCTGCCCACGGCAAGATGATCTTTAAGGTTTCTTCCAGCGCAAGCTACCCTATAATTCTATGAAAAATTAATAAAGCTGCCCCGTTGATGGGTATCAGCACCTCATCCAGTGACTGTCAGATGTGTTTCAGCACGAAGCCATTGGACCATGATTGCACTGAGCTGGAAAACTTTAGAAATCAATAACTGATGGCTCTCAGCATTAAGATCCTTTTTATCAGCACCTGTGTGGCTGTGACAGCCATGGGAGTGGGGTTATTTATATTATTATTAATATTTAGGCAGCGTTGTAAATTCATCCTCTGCCTACGCTTGTGGGGCTTTTACTCTCCGTCCCTTAATGAGTTTACAAAATGTTCCACCCCGTTGCCTGGCACGTCAGTAATTCCCAGTTTCATTAGGAACCTCTTGTGGGGAAAGTTTGTGGAGGTCTGTTGACAGATTTCCATTTGTAGAGCACTTTATTGATAGGAAACAAAATAAGGAAATTAGATACCCTCTGTTTTCACCCAAGGAAATGATGCTTATTATTCCATGCCATACTTCCACGTGGTTTCTGACTTTGTGGGGCTAAATTCATCATTTTGCCAAGTGCAGTTGTATAAATAGGGCAGGACTAAAGCAGCAGGGATTGCTTGGATTCTGACTTGGTTCACAATCCCAAAAACTTCCACAAGGATGAACTCTGCTAAGGCAAAACCAGTTGAACGTGCGGGAAAGGACCTGCCCAGCAGTGGGGTCTGGGACATTCAGGTCCATGTCCTTCCCAGACCCTGCTTTGCTGATGTGGATCTGCAGTGTTTTCTTTCAGACAGCCTGAACAGGTCCAGAACAGGGCATAACTTTCCTCTCCCTCTTTGTTTTTGCATCTGGTCCGGGCAGACACAATTCTACCTTCATGGCAGAATGTGTGTTTTTAGCTCTCAGTACAATAAAATTACTCTTTCTCCATTAACTTAAAAATGAGCTGTCTCACCGGCTTCACAAACCTTGCTTACACCTTAAAGTTAAGAAAACTGGGATGAATCCAGGCTCTGAGGTGCAGTTTGGACTTGGAAACTCAGTGTTGACCGTTCTTCAAAGTTTGCAAAACAATGACCCTGAACTCACAAGGATTATTAACAATCACAGATTTTGTAGGCTCAGGGTTTTTTTTCCTTGGGGGGAACCTCCCTGCAGTAAAAAGAGCGATGCTTGTCCAGATTTTGGAAGCTGCATTGCTTTAGTAGCAAAGAAGTAGTGAGACCAAACACACACTGGTTTGTTTCCCACCTTTATTTTTAACTTGGCTGGCTATCTTCCTATACCTCCCACACTTTTTTTTTTAATTGGTAGCTGCTTTTTATTTGGCTACTCCACTGAGTTTGTTGGGATCTAAGGATCAGATGAAACAGCACAGTGTCATGTAACGTGTGGGGGTGGTAGCCCCAAACAACATTGCTTTTGTCTTCTAGCAACCATGGCAGGTTTCTTAGGGGTATCTAACCTGTTTCTCTCCTAAAAAAGCCCCATAGTTGATGGCTGACTCACCAGATTTGTGTGTGCATTAGTAACTCCCCTCTGAAGCTCTGCAGGCCTGCACAGTGGTTCCTACTAAACATAAAAAAAGTAGAATCACAGAATCATGGAATCATTGAGGTTGGAAAAGACCTCCAAGGACATCAAGTCCAAGCTGTGCCCGATGCCCACCTTGTCCCCAGCCCAGAGCACTGAGTGCCACGTCCAGGCACTCCTTGGACACCTCCAGGGATGGGCACTCCAAACCTCCCTGGGCAGCCCCTGCCAAGGCCTGAGCTCCCTTTCCAGGAGGAAATTGCTCCTGGTGTCCAACCTGAGCCTCCCCTGGCACAGCTTGAGGTTGTTCCCTCTTGTCCTGTCCGTGTTTCCTGGGTGCAGAGCCTGACCCTCACTACAACTTTTGTACAAGGACACGCAGCAGTTTCCACAAACCCTCACTTCCCACTAAAAATTCCTGGTTTGCCACAGTCGGTTTGTTTGCCACACCTCAAACCTAGGCAAGGGTGGACCTGGGACTGTCCTGGAGAGGGGTCCATGGTAGCAACAGATCAACAGTAGCATCTCTTCTAGCATCAGAGTTTTGGGTAAAAAAGCACCATTCTCTCCCTGTGCAGCTGTGAGGGCACCATTCTGCAAATTCAGAGATGTGTAACTTTAACCAAGGAATTTCTCTCACATGTAAAGTGAATATCAGAGTGAAAGATTAACTCCAGAGGGTACAGATGGATCACTTGGGAGCTGATTCTGGGGATGTGAGAGGACATGCTTTGTTTTTGCAACTGGGCACCAAAATGATGAGCTGTTGCAAGTGAGCTGGCTGGTGTTCCATTATTGGGCCCCTAAATATCCTGCAATTCAGAATCAGAGATCAAAATTAATTTTCTACAAAACCTGTGATCTGGAACAGAGTCCTCACTCTTTGAAGGTTGCTTTATTTTCATGGTTTCTGACACTGCAGCTGATGGAAACTTTCCAAACAGAATTCCATGGGCAGTACTTATATGGGACAAGATTTATGCCAGCTAATTGCTTGGGAGGTCCAGATACATTTTACACCTGTTTTTTAGGAAGTAAGACATGCACTTTTTTCTCTGTAGTTTGCTACCCAAGAGTTCTCTCATCATAATGAATTTCTAATCGCAAAATTTTGTTTTCTAGAAAAGTTTCAGCTGAGAAGAACAAAGATGGCGATTTGGAACATGGGCAGAGGAGTGGCAGTGAAAATCTGGGATACATTCCAGAGGAACTGTGGAACACAGAACAAAGCCCAAGTGAGTCTGAGCTGGTGAATCACATGTTGTCAAATTGCTTCTCAACATGGGCCTTTTGGACAACAGGTCAAGCAACTAAAATTGTGAGGTTTTACAATATTTAGTGGAGGACTTGTGCTTGACCCGGACCTCTCCAGAACATTTTTGATTTTTTAGAGTAAGATCACCTAAAAATATTGAGGAAACATCCAAGTTCTTTGCAATTGAATTTAGATTTAGTCCCGGGTTTGTTTTTTTAAATGCCTTTGTTCTTCCAATTGTCTTCTGGGGCCAGATGTGGGAGGACTGGATTTTCATACAAGCAGCAATTTAAGCAATATTTTGCAGTTGGTCTGTGAAAACAAAAGAAAATCCACCACTACCAACAAAAAAAAAGAAGAAAAAAAGAAAAGAAGGAGAGAATAAAGGCAGTTAGTGAACTATTATTTTACTGATAAATGACTAAGGCATTATAAATTCTTGTCCTTAAGCACAAAGACTCTTCAAAAGCAAATGTAAATCTCCACCAAATTGTTACCCGCCACTTGCATTTATCACCACATTATTCTCAAAACATTTAATCAAACACTTAATGACATCAAATTATTGTGCAGAGTCTATAATCCAGGCACACATCCTTTCCTCTCTGACAAATAAGTGGTGAAGAAATAAGTACAGGAGAAAGAGTTCCAGAGTATGCAGTATTATAAAATGAAGGAGTCATAAAAAATGAAAGGAAAATTAAGTGAACTTGGACAAATGGGTTCCACAGAGTCCTAGATTGGCTTGTTTCATATTTGTTTGTGTTCTGGGTTGACCTTGGCTGGTCACCTCCCTTCTCCACTGACCTGGGTGTCTCCAGGACTGTTTCCCTCATGCTTTCTCACTCCTCTTTCCCAAGTCCTGCTGTGCTGGGATTTTTTTACCTTTTCTTAAATGTGGGGGTTTTTACCTTTTCTTAAATGTGGGGGTTTTTACCTTTTCTTAAATGTTTTGTCACGGAGGTGCCACGAGTGTCACTGATGGGCTCAGCTTTGTGCAGCAGCAGGACTTTCCTGGAGCCACCTGGAACTGCCTCTGTCTGACATGGGGCAGTTCCTGGTGTCACCTCACAGAAGCCACCCCTGCAAACTCCCTCAATACAAAAACCTGGCCATGTTAGCCCAAAAAATTAGCCACGGTTTGGCTCACAATACTAAATCCTATTTTGCCATTCCTGAATGCCTTGTGGTTCGTGCCATGGTGGACACTGATTAACAGTAATCTTTTATGTTCTTGTTGCAGGACTTGCCTCTCTTCCCCCAATGTTTTCAAAGTTTGCTGGCCCTGATGACAATTTGCACATCAGTTCTGTGCCAAAGGTAATGCTGATATCTTGAATATCTCAACCTTTTTTTTCTTTTTCACACAGTGTGTGTTGTGCTATAGCCAAACATAGGTTTTGCGTGGAGGTAGAGATTCAGAAATCAATTACAGCTGTAGTTGGGTAAGTGGAATGTCCCTTCAGCATTCTTGACTGTGTTTTCCTTCAGCCTGAAGGAGATGTGGGTATAAGATGGAGGCACTGTGAAGGTGTGAGGTTCCTTTGCAAGGAAAATCCAGTGTAGAGAGAGTAGATAAATGTACATTTTCTCTGGATCATTTCTTGACTGTATTTTCCAATATTCCAGAAGCTGCTTCAATCAGGAACTTTACAGTGATCTTGAAACCTTTGGTATCTCAGCAGTAAGAGCTGGCGGGGGGGAAGCACACACCCAACACCCAGTGCCCCCAGAGCTTTGCCCCTTTTCCATCTGGATAAAATGTAAAAAGAAGAGCTCAGTGTTTATTCCTCCACTGGTTCCATTCTCAGCGGCCCCCTTCTGAAGGCTGGTGCTGCTCTCTCTGAGCTTCCAGCCCAAGAGCAATGTGAACCTTAATTTATGCCATATTTTTGTAAAATCCACTTAGCACCTCGGGATGTTTTTTGCCAATATTCTCATGAGAAAGGGGCAGTGATGTGGTGCTGAGTTCACTCCCCGACACAGTGATAACTCATTTATTGCTGAAGAGCTACTTCAACATGTACAATGCAGAAATCCGTCTTGGGGATGGCATTCATAAATCATAGCACAGTGTGTCAACTTCTTTTGGCACACAATGAAATTCAGGAAGCACTCAATCAACAATTAAAACAATGATCACATAATACCAGTAAAAAATAACAGCAATGACACTGATGCATTTCTGCCTGGTAGTTATGATGGTTGACATTAATGACTTGTCAAACAAAACACTGTTCAAGCAAAGCTGAAAAGTCTGCACAAAACAGTGGAGGCTTCAGCAGGGATCTATAACCCCAAGCAACACTTTCAGACAGCGTTTGGAATGCTTGTGAGCAGGATTGTGGGGCACTGGCTGTGCTTCCATGCACAAGGCATGTGGCACACGGTGTCTGCTCTGACAGCTGTCTTGGTTTGAAAAGACAGGTGTCAGCTTAAGGAAGGCCGGAGCCTCCCTTGAAATGGAAACTGTAAACCCCCTCCCTCTGAATTATTAGAATTTCGAAATTAAGGAGCTCTCAGGAAAA
>WEIT01039824.1:749936-842478 GCA_013389985.1 Dryoscopus gambensis
GGGCACAGGGGCACAATCCCCTCCCTAAATCTCCTGTAGCATTGCCTCCAAATGGCCCCAAAACTGCCTCTTTCCACAACACTGCTGGATGAACTTTCTGATTACTGTCTTTTTTCCTTTTGCAAATCTGGTGCAGCAGAGTCTTTTTCTGCAGCAAGTTCTGGGAAATATTCTCACCTCAGTATTTCATTAAACATGGGATTCAAAACTTGACCTATTTCAGGGAGTTTCAGAGACAGGGTGCTCTTGGGCTCCCTCTGAAACTCTCTGGTTACTCAGCGTGCCACTGGTTCAGTCTCCTTTATTCTCACAGTCCACAATACCTGGGAATATTCCCTTTCCACAAACACAACACTTGCCTTTGACTTTTTTTTTTCAGATTTTTTTTCCATTCTATTCGTAAATTTGTTATTATAGAGGGAGTGGTAGTAGAGAGCTTCTCTGCTCAGCACCACTGAGGTCTTTGGGCTGAGAAGCAAGAAGTTAAGTGCAGGAGAGGGATCTTGGAAAAGGTCCTTGAGCAGAGCCAGGCAATCCTGTTACTTCCCAAAGCACCTCTCCTCTCTGCAAAAATAAACAGTAAAGAAGGGTAAATTTAGAAAACAGCAGCAGGTTCTAGCAACAAGAAGGGATGGGAGGGAGGAGAAAGAGAGTTGTGTTTAAAACAGAAGGCAGCTGTCTTGTGAAATGTTTCTAGGATAGTTAAATTTATCCCACGGTTTTCCTTGTGGTGCTGGGACTCATTAAATACCAGAGACGTGTTGTCCACATTTGTTATCTAACATTTGCCTCCACGTGTTATTCAATAATGTATATGTACCAAATGCATTATTGAAGAAGTTTAATGCTGGAAGAATACCAGAGCAATACACACTGTGCATGATTAATGCTCCAGAAACAAACCTCAGGAAGATTGGTCAGTAGTTAGAGAACCACATTTGGCTTGATAAAAGATGTCACTGGGAAAACCAGTGAAATTTCCATTAATTTCCAAAGGCTTGAGGCCAGGTAAGGAATTGCAGGGAGAAGGTGTTGCTACTACATTTAAAAATCCGAAGTTTATGTTACTTGGGTGCATTTGAGAGTGAATTTTTCCTCGTCTTTTCCTCTCCAATGATGTTTTGTAAAAGCACAGAAGTAATTAGGACTGGAGATGCACTGCACTTGTTTCAGATGAGGAAGAGTTTTCCTGCTGAGTGTTTGCCCTGCCCTGACCCCACCGGGGGCAGTTTGAGAACAGGCTGCAGTCAGTGGAAGTGGAATCCTGCCAGTTGTGGGAAGTTTAAAAAAAGCCTGCCTTGGATAAACACTGACATGTTGAGAGTGATCTTCCAGCCATGTGCAATGCTGCTGTGCTGATTGCTGCGATTTCTAATGGATTTGGACAGCAAATGTTCCGATTTTTTACAGCTTAACAGGTACTTTCTTTAGGAGAACCAGAGGAGAAACACCCAACATCACCTTTTGCTTGAAAGAACTCGGACTGCGGAGGCCACAAGAAGTTCTCAGGCAGCATCAGATCAGATCATCAATTCCCAGAGCTGCCAGCAGCGTGTTGCATGTGAAGCTTTTGTTTCGTTCTGCTCCTCATGCTTCCCTTTGTGTTTGGATTTTGAGTGGGCTGCTGATGACAGATTTCGTTCTGCTGTAATGCTCTGGGGTGAGGGGTTGGCAGGTAACCCCCTGGGACCCGTCGTGGGACTGCTGTTCTAGGATCTCTTGTAGCTCTCTAACTGCTTTTTGCTCTCCCCTAGGTGCGACCTCAGAGACGTCACGATTATCTGATCAGCCCGAAGAAAATCAGGAATGTGACCCTCGTGTAGGAGGTGCTTCTCCAAGATATTTCTCTAGCAGTTGCATTTTTACACGTTTGGATGGCTTCCTGCGACAGGGAAAAGTTAAAACCAGTTCTCTCAGTTTAAGTTATAAGTTATTTTTCTTCTTTTTTTCTTCATGCAATGAAATAAAATTGCAACCTTTATAATGCAGCACGTGATATCTCAGCAAAATAATGGACATCAATGACATAAATGGACAGCCTTAACTTCCAAGACAACGAGTTTGATGGGACTGTGAAAGAAGAATCCATGTTTTGGGTCCCAAGGAAATCAGCAGAGCTCCTGTCAGACAGGAATGCCATGTCACAGCAAGATCAAGGACTGGAAATGCCAGATATTTATTATTTCAGAAAAATTGGTTAATAATAATAATGGTTACACAATATATACACTTTTTAATGTATTTTATGTACAGCTGATCATCTTGAGCTTTCAGATCAACAACATTTTTCCATTCCTATTCTGTAATAAAAGCAAGGGATGTTTTCATGAGGGCTGCTTCAAAATTTCTAACAAAACACTCTTTGGATCAGAAATGACATTTCTCCATTTCAGTACATTATTTTATAAGAGGTATTTGCCTTAAATCCGATGTTCCATTTCAAAATAAAACCCAATCACCCACGTGCCAAAAAAATCCTTTTTCAAAAAAATTGAAATTCAAAAATCTTAAGCTGAAAAATGTAGATTTGGAAGTCTTGACTTTGAAGAGTTGCTTGAATTTTTTACGTCTCTCTTCTAGTTGTGGGCCGAGTTGTGTCAGAGCAATGGTGGCTGCTGGAATTCAGTTGGAACAGTGTTTTTTCCTCAGGGATAGAGTTGATAATGACCATGGGAAATGCACTTTAACAAGGTAACTTCTCAGCAGAGCAGATCCAACACATAAACCATATCTTACATTAATGAAATGTTTTGTCTGAAATTTTATATTTCATAATAAAAAAGTTCAAGCTTTTTTTTTTTCTTTTCTTTTACAAAAAGGCAAACTTCTTCCAGAAAAACAAGTTATTTTCAGTGTACTCTTGTTTCTTCCCACTCAAAGAATTCTGAATTATTCAGTGTGCCTCATGTTAATCTTCGGTACGAACCGACGACGGTGCTCTTGAAAGAAGCCCCTGCTTAGAATCACTTCCAGTGACACTCTGTGCAACAAAACTGAGGAGTTTGAAACCTGAACTCAGGAAGGAGAAGTTGTTTTGCACGTTTATCATTTGGCATCTCCTTACTGCGTGCCAGATTTTGCACTGCTGGTGGCATTTTCAGCCAGTCTGTCAGAACAAGCGCAGGGCCTGCCACGTGCTGTTTGTACACAAAGCTGTTTCAAATTCTGACCATCTACAGCCTTTCCATCTTGTTCTCTATCTGTTTGAAATGAATTTTGTAGTGTTACACAGACAAAAATATAAGCAATTTACATTGTGGCATATTGAAATTGTCCTTGAAAATATCCTTATTTTGAATTAAACACTCGTGGAGAAAAACATCTACCTCATTCTGATACAAGTATTCCTATTGATGGCATCGCCTTGTTACCTTGAATGCAACCTAAACACAAACAAAACTCCACTTTATTAGAGGAATGTCCATTGCATGAGAGAGGGAGGTCCAGGGTAACAGCAGCCTGTGACTTGAGGGGTAAAAACCATGGAGCTTTGGCTTTTTGTGCACATGCATTGTTAACAAGGCCTTCTGGTTGTCAGAAAAGTAAAACCTGTATGGAGACAGTGGTTCCCCAGCAGAAAATGTTGATTTATTGGGAGGTATTTTGCAAGGGGATCAAGTTGCACTCCTTTGTTTATCTCCAAGCCCTTGTTTTCAAGCTTAGCTTCGATATTGTTTGGTGTCAGAGTAAAGCAGCCAACCTGGAACTGAAGAAAACCTTTTTTCCCCAGTTGATCTATATCCTTCCAAATTAATCAAACACGTTTCTGTGTTGATGCCGTGGGCCAGAGGACACAAATTTGGGACTGTGTCAGCAACAAGGAGATTTCTGTGCTGGGGAGTCCCCACTGAGACTCCCGGGCTGTGCTGCCTGGTGCTCGAGGCTCTTCAGAGGATGCCAGCAGTGCTCCCAAAATTGGTTTGCAGGCTGTGCCTGGGCAAAAGTGCTTCGTGGCACTCCTGATGAACGAACAATTTGGGAGGAGAAGGTTGGAGACCTCACAGCAGCCTCCAGTACCTGAAGAGGGGCTACAAGGAATCTGGGTTGGGATGCTTCATCAGGAACTGCTGTAGGAGCTGGTGTGGGTTGGACGGTCGAGATGGATGGAGACGAGAGATCTCTGCAGTCAGGTCTTGGAGTATGCAGTTAATTGCAAAGGGCGTGGGTGCAGGAGTGTAAGAGCAAGAGAGTGCAAGTGAGAGCAAGAGCGTGAGAGTAAGAGAGTAGGAGAGTCAGGGTGTAAGAGCATAAGAGTATAAGAGAGTGAAGTTCTCATTACAATACAATAAATCTTCTGTGCTGAATATTCTAATTTCTACTAACCAATCTAGTACAAGATACAAATCCTATAGCATTTACATACAGCCTATAAGAATCATTGCATTACCATACTACGTTATATTTTAAACCCTAAAAACTGCTCTTTGGACCCCTTCTGCCAGGCCAGTGGGGTCTGCTCTGACCCTTGGACCTGCTTGTATGCAGAGGGTATTGTTCAGTCAGAGGGGATTACTTTCAGCCAGCCATACCATTGTTTTCCTGTTGTTCAGTAACTAAGGCTTGGTATCTCAAAGCTTGCCTTCATTTCAATCTCGCTTATATATATATTATATTATTTGCCAGGCAATCATATTTATAAGGCTTTCCTGTTTCATCCTCCCCAGCAAACTGCAATGAGAGGGCAATGCGGAATGGCTTCAAACTGACAGAGAGCAGGGACAGATGGGATATTGGGAAGAAATTCTTCCCTGTGATGCTGGTGAGGCGCTTGGAAGTGGTTTCCCAGAGCAGCTGTGGCTGCCCCTGGATCCCTGGCAGTGCCCAAGGCCAGGTTGGACATTGGGGGGTGGAGCAGCCTGGGATGGTGGAAGGTGTCCCTGCCCATCGCAGGGGGTGGCACTGGATGAGCTTTCAGTTCCCTTCCAACCCAAACTGTTTTAGGATTCCAAGCGAGGCTCCAACCCTGGGAACCACGTGGGAGCCCCTTCCCTGCTGACAGCTCCAGGCTGTCTCAGTCAGACCTCCCAGGGCCACCCCAGGCAGGTCACCTCCAGCTGTGCATCCTGCCTGGCAGCTGGAAAAGTGCTCCAAGGTGCCATGCTCACCTCAGGGACCACCAGCCAGCAGGAAAATGCCCGTGGACATCCGACAGCAGCGGGAGGAATTTACTCCCCCCTGATCGCACCTCTCACCACCTCAAACAAACAAAGATTTTTACATAAACAGGTACCAACCACAGCCATGGAAATGTGCACATTAACCAGAGTCTGGAGGTCTTTTCCCCTCCTGCCAGCTACAAGAATGCATCCCACACAGCCGTGGAACTCTCCTAACAGCGTTGGCAAGAGGTTAAAAAATTCTCATCGTGTCCTTGGAATTTATGGTCGGGGGCATTTATTTCCTTCCAGATTTGTTTTCTTCAGGCACGTTGTACAGCCTGTATATCGTCTCCAGTACTAGCTGTTACTTATGTTTGCAAATAGAGCTCCACAAATAACAATACATAAAATACAGAGACAATTTTCAGCTCACAGGGAATATAAAATATGCAGGCACTTTCAGAAGGCACAGTAGACTAAAAATATTGAATTTCAGGCACTTTATGGAGACACCAATCTTTTGTACACATGCATATTGATTTATAATTATGACTTGAGGGACATTTTAGTAATCTAGAAGTATCCAGCTTTTTACAGCTCACAGACTGTGCACAGTTTGATAATATAAAACCCTTCCATGTTTCCTTACAAAATGTTCTAATTTGAATTCCGTGCTTGTGTATGCGGGGAGAAAAATGCATTGAAGATAAACAGTTTTTCATGCCACAGTAAGGTTTCCTAAACTTGTCTCACCAGTTTTGCATTTCACAGAAAATTCAGGCTACCTTTAATACAAAGCCACTTGAAAATAACACTTGGCTTCATGTGGAGGTTTCTTGTTTCAACAAAATGCACCTCAGGTTTGTGTGGGCTGAGAGGAATCAACAGATGAACTCTTACTGAAGAGTACTCACAATATTGACTGAACGTTTGGTTTCTTACTGATCTGATTGAACAGAGCTTCTATTTTCAGTATTTATTTGGTAGAATGTACGATATGTGGTGCTGCTAACCTAAAAGGCAGCATTTTTGAGGATTTGGGCCTCCCAGTGACATAGATGGGAATAGCTCTTTGGTTGCAGGGCTCACCATCCCTTTCCTCGGAAGGATCCTGCACGAGGCAGGGAAAACACAGCTTCCTACCAAATTCCCCAGCAGGAGCTTGTGGAAAACCAGAATATGCTCTGTGCCCAATAAAGTGCCCTCACTCTCCACTCAAGGAGATCTTCCCCATCTAAAGCGGGGAAATGAGGCCCACCCCCAACTCTCCCTCTCCCTGAGTTTCTCTAAATCCCACACCCACATTCCCAACAATATCATGGAATTAATCCAGTGGCCTCTTGGTAATTGTGTAAGTAAAATTAAGCAATCAGGACAGACCAAAGTGGGCTCACATTTTCAAGCTCTAATAAAACCCAGCCAACCTCAGCTGCCAAGGGGAGAACACTGCTCCCCAAACACCTTTGGCATCTCAGTACTTTTCTTCCCAACAGCCTCCAAAACCCCTCCTAAAGATGAGGCTGAGCATTGAAATTCATAAAGCCACTTGATCTGGAGGAGCATGCTCTCGGCAGATGTGACTTTTATGATTACTCTCCTCCCACTCACCACGATTGACTCTTGTTCCCCAGGCTATAAACTACCTGCCTCTTCCTCCCCCCAGGTGACAAGCAGCTTCATTTAACTTTTAACTTTCTCTGTCTCTCATTTTCCGCCCTCTTCCCCATCCTTTCTTCTCCGCAGCTCCCAAATACATTTCCTTTAAACAAAGGCCTAATTGATACATACCTAATTAACATCTGAGCGTTTGTTCTCAGCTTGTATTTAGCTCTGAAAATTGCTGCTTCTATTTCAGACCTGAGTAAGGGCTTGCATACCTGAAAGTTTGCCTGGTATTTGCAGCAATGCCGGCTGATCCAATAAAACACACACTGGTGGCTGAGTATTCCCGTCGCCCCATACACCAGGACTTCAGGGGGACCCCGTGCACACCTCAGCTGACCTTCCTGGACTGCTGGTGGGAAAAAACAGAGAAAGAAATGGAAGCCACATCAGGTCTGCATTAATATGTCTGCACCAAACCTCCTCAGCCAGCAGGAAAGTTCTCCATGTTGTTGGAAAGGTGGGATTTGACAGGAACGTTCTCCATTGCTGCAGTTTGTAGCTCCGTGTGAGATTTCTGCCCTTCTGCCCTGAGGGATTCGGTTTTCTCTGACCCATTCCTCACCCTGCTCTCTGTTCTTTGGGAGGGGAAGGTTGGTATCAGCTCCTTCCCATTATCCTGGAAATTGTGGATCATTTATGCTAGATTAGCACAGATAGTTACTGAAATGATGCATATTTGCAAGCTCAGAGGAATATTGCAATGGGTTACTCCTTTCCAGCTCAGAGAATCAATGTTTGGGAGCTCCCAGCATCATTTGGCATTAGCTCTGATAGCAGAGCTCGTGTCACACAGATGTTATTCATATTGTTTATTTTCTCCTGTGCTATGATCACTCCCTCAAATGAGGCTGGCACCAAGGGCTTTTTTAAAAAAATCATCATGTTCCAGCAAAATGCTCTGTTTGGTTTTGTTTTGGGGGAAGAATGCCAAAATCGAGGGAAAACAATACTGAGAGGTTTTTATTAGAGAAGTCAACCATATCCATCTCAGCCCTGCCTCCCACTCATTAGCTTCCCATCAAAAGGGCCCAGGGACTGCTCCGACCTTGGAGCAGCTCAACTGTGCTATTGATTCCCTTAATCCCAGTGACCTTCCCATCAGATACTGCTGCTGTGGGCTCAGGTCTTACCTGGGCCGTGTTTTCCTGCACCCTGGCTCTCTCCACTGCCAGCAGCGCCCGTTTCACACCTCCTGTGCAAGGATGAAGGAGACTCGTGGCTCAGCCCCACAGCTGGCATTCTTCTGGAGAGGCTGCCAGGATGGATTTTCCTTTCCCAGCAGGGATTTGCATGGGGCTACAATCTGCCCGGTGCTGGGACTATTCCATGCCCCAGGGTTTCATTTAGGTGTCACCCTGCTGACAGACAGTGAATCCCCCTTGATGAACACTGCTCCCTTTAGGTTTGCCCCTTGCATGTTGCAGCAGCTTTGCAGAAGCCTGATCTTCCCGACAACTGCTGGTACACACTGGAATTGTGTTGGGGAAACAATTCCTGCTTGAAAATTAGCCTTATGTTGTGATATTTTTCAGTATAAAGCAGTGAGACACATTCAAACTGTGCAAAACACTGGCACAGGGTGCCCAGGGCAGCTGTGGCTGCCCCTGGATCCCTGGCAGTGCCCAAGGCCAGGTTGGACACTGGGGCTGGGAGCAGCCTGGGACAGTGGGAGGTGTCCATGCCCATGGCAGGGGTTGGAACTGGATAATCTTCAAGGTCCCTTCCAACCCAAAACATTTTGTAATTTTATGATTCTAAAACAGAGACTGTTCTGTTAAAAAGCCAGCAAATTTAGCCACAAGTTTTGTGGAGATCTTCCTCTTGGAAATTTGCAAGTGTGTTCCCTGATCCTCTCGAAACATCCCCACAAAGATCTAAGGTTACCAGCCAAGCCCTCTGATGCTGCCTGAGCTCAGAAAAAACTTCAAATTTGATCACTGCTTCCCTGTCTCCACTTGCAAAATGAAAACTAAAAGGTAGCAAAGAGGGAAGCAGTGCCTGCGCCGAGCCATCAGAATTCACTGGAGAGGCATCTGAGCTGGCAGAGGAACAGTTACTTTCCCCTACTCCTTTCATCCATTGCCAGAGCAGGGGACAAACACAGAGTGACTGGGATGGGGCTGCTGCTCACCAGGAGTGCTCACACTGCTGTGCTGGGTGGAAGGGAGCAAAGGACTTGGGGGAACAGCTGAAACTCCTACACAGTTTAAAAGAAAATCAACCATTTCCCCCTAAAATGACATATGATGGTTACATCATGGATTCTGGCATGCTGCTTGCTACTAATACTAATTATTGATTATTTACGCTTCCCTGGGAGGGTGGGCAGGCCCTGGCACAGGGTGCCCAGAGCAGCTGGGGCTGCCCCTGGATCCCTGGAAGTGCCCAAGGCCGGGCTGGACAGGGCTTGGAGCAGCCTGGGACAGTGGGAGGTGTCCCTGCCTATGGCAGAGGGTGGAAAGATGTGATCTTTGAGGTCCCTTCCAAACTGTTCTGTGATTCCATCACTGCCTTTCCCTAGAGATTCTGAAAAGAACCGTGACATTCTATATTCTGTTGTGCAACCAAATTTGAAGACATTTTATAACTTTGTATTAAATGACAAGTCAAAATTCTTTCCCCTTTGCTCATGCAAAACCTTTGCTGATCTCAGTGGGGTTGAGTCTATTTTAAAACTAAAATATCTCTATTATGCAATAGGACCATCCAGAGTTACAAATAAATGTATTCTTTCCAAGGCTTTCACATTCTACTTGTTTTCATAACATTTAAAGGTTAGCTGAGTGTATTAAATATGTTTACAAGAGGCAGGTACTACAGAGGATGGAGCACTGGGAAGCGCAAAACCTGAGAGCTGAGGTCTTGGGGGACCTGATGAAATGACTTAGCTGCTGTAAATTCAATTTTGAAAGCTTTCAGTGCAGCTTCTCAGGGCCGTGGGAATGCCAGCAGCCTCTGGAGCCACCTTTCCCTGTAACCCTCCTCTGCAGGGAATTCCGCCCTGCACGCGTTTCCTGCCGGCGTTTGAGGTGATGCTCTGCAACCTTCCCTCACGCTGCTGTGGGAACAGCTGAGCTGGGACCAAGAGCAGGGAGAATCCTCAGCCAGGAACTCTGCTCAGGCCCTGGCAGGGAGCTTGGAGTCCCTGCCCACTGCCCAGCACCTCCCAGGCTGCCTGGACGTTGCACCTGCCTGTCCCTCTGGACCTGCATGGTCACCTGGGCTTCTGGTGCCTGCCTGGTGGGGCCTGACCCCGCGTGCTGCTGCCAGACGCTTTGGGAGCTGCAGAGAAGCTCCATTTCCTGGCAAAGGGCTGTAGGGATTCCTCAGCTCGTAAGAAAGATTATTTTGGGGACAGATTCCAAAGTTGTTTTTACAGAAAACACAAACTGAGTGGTTAATGCACCTCCTGTGGCTTCCACTGGTTGAACATTATGGCGAGGAACCCCCGCCCATTCTGGGACAGAGTTACTTCCAGATTTAAGTGCAATCCTTCCACCAGGCAGTGAGGCACGGCATCAGCCTCTACAACTCCCTGACAGGGGGTTGTAGCAAGGTGGGGGGTTGGTCCCTTCCCCAGGCAACAGGACAGCAGGAAACGACCTCAGGCTGTGCCAGGGGAAGTTCAGGCTGGACATCAGGAAGAATTTCTTCATGGAAAGGGTGGTCAAGCACTGGAATGGGCTGCCCAGGGAAGGAAAATGATCATCCCTGGAGGTGTCCTAGAAATGACTGACATGGCTCTCAGTGCTGTGGTCTGGTTGTGATGATGGTGTTCAGGCAAAGGCTGCACTCGGTGATCTTAGAGGCTTTGTCCAACCTAAGTGAATGCTCTGTGTGATTCTGTCTGTGGTCCTTGGTGTCCCTGCCGCAGGGGCTCCTCTGGAAACAACCACAGCATCACTTGCAGGGCACGGGTGGGAGCATCCTTTACCCAGAGGGACAGGCTGGGCTTTTTTTTTGAGGGGGCAAAGCTGCCTTTGCCACGTAACAGTGGACCCCGTGGTTGCACAGGGAAGAAGGAGGTGAGCTGTCTGTCTTCATCACTGTGTGTTCACCGAGCCAGCTGTGTGTAGCAATGCTGAGGCCACTCAGCTCTGTCACCCCGTGGTGCTACCCCTAAGCAGATGCCCAAAGAAAATTGCTTCAGTGTTCAGAAACCTTTTCGCTGCAGCTCCTTTCCTGCTGCGACAAAGCCACTGCTGAACTATGCGGCACCGCTGCCAATAATGTTTTATTTCCCTCTAGAAAAGTTTTCTTCCTCACCCTTCTTTGCAGATGCTTCTTTTCTCCCCCTCTGCCTTCAATTTGTTGTTGACTCTCAGAGCTTTACTTGTTTATCAGGACCCCAGATGCCTCAGAGCAGGTGCCTTGACTCCTCAGCTGGCTGTCAAGCTCCGTGAGCAGCCACATGGCACTGCAGAAGAAATTAGGAAGGAAATCTATATCCTTTTCCCTCACTGGCCAGGCTGCTGACAAATTCTGCCCTGCATTGCAGATGTGATTCAATTATTTCAATGAACCCAATCAGAAATAATTAATGAAGTCTTTCTAATGCATATTGGGAAGATCATCCACCAAAACAGGGAGCTTTTCTTTCTTTTGCTGTATTGCTACTCTCAGCAGCTTACAGCTAATAAGTTACGAAGCCTTGGTTTCCTTGATTCCAACTGCTAATCCCTTTTGGTAGGGCAGAGGTGGATACAATTAATATCAGAGGATTATGGAGGCACTGATGGTGCTTTGAAATGGAAGCTGTAAGAAGAGCCACAAGCAATGGTTGCCCACATTACAACGCTTAAATCGCTCCTTGGCTCGTGTTCCTTAATTTTGCCACCGAGCAAGATTTGCCAAGCAGCACCTGTGTCCTCTGTGCCCTTTTGTAGCTGCTTAATGACCAAAGTTCACCGTGGGCAAGTGAGTGACAGGGCTCTGCACCTCTCATATTCTGTGCGTTTACCGTGCAGGGATGCACTGCCTTCAGCCACAGTCGTGGGTCTGCAACCAAGGCAATTACAAACATCAGCTAAACAGCCTGTAATTGCAACAATTTCCATGGAACTGCCAGGCTGGGGCTGCGTTTCCTGCCGCAGGTGCAGAGATCTGAGTGTTCAGCTCACACCGCCTGAGTCGATGCTGTGCTGGAGACTCCATAGGTGAGAGTTCACTGAACTGAGTTTGCTCCATTTGCTGTTTTCTGCTTCTCAGCCACAGCTGTCAAATGAACAGATTTGCTAGCACAGGGTTGTTGATTTTTTTTTTCCCTGTCAAGGAGCAAGAAGATTTTATGAAGGCCTAAAGATCTAAGTAAAAGGTCAATTGGCATAATCAGCAATTTAAGTAACAAATCTATTATCATGCTTTCGATCTCATTAGCCAATTAATGATTCCAGCCCCTGGGGTAGAAATGGCATTTCAGTGTGAAGGGCATGGTGATTGGGAGTGGAATCATAGAATCACAGAATGGTTTGGGTTGGAAGAGACCTTAAAGTTCATCCACTACCACCCCCAGCCATGGGCAGGGACACCTTCTACTACCCCAGGCTGCTCCCAGCCCCAGTGTCCAGCCTGGCCTTGGGCACTGCCAGGGATCCAGGGGCAGCCCCAGCTGCTCTGGGCACCCTGTGCCAGGGCCTGCCCACCCTCACAGGGAAGAATTTTTTCCTAATATCCAATCCAAACCTGCTCTCTGTCAGTTTGAAGCCATTCCCCCTTGTCCTGTCACTCCAGGGCCTTGTAAATAGTCTCTCTCCATCTTTCTTGTAAGCTCCCTTCAGGTCCTGGAACAGTACAATTTTAATTTACTTTTTGGCTAAGATAATTTGTAACACAAAACCTCAAAAGGACACAGTGGTTACTTTGTTCTCCCGGCATCAGTCATGTCCTCCTTTAAATTAAAAATGTGTGCAATGGAATAGGGAGAATAAAACATCTACTATGGAAATGGACTTTTGTTGGGGTGTTTACGTACTTGCACATTTCTTTGCTTGACATTAATAGGAAGTAGCAAGAAACATATTCTGGCAGTACTCTTGGTCACAGTCCAGAACTTTGCAGCAGTGAGGGAGGAAGGAGAACATGGACAGGGAGAGAAGGACACATTTCAGCAGCAGCAAGAAGCTGCCTCTGCTGTTGTAAACCAAACCTCATCATTTGAAACTGTTTTCTTGAAAGACACTGTGTTGAAGAAAACTGAGAGCAGATACTGGCCTGTTCTCTCCTGAGAGCCAAATCACCCAGTTTTACACTAATCACGAGCCTTTTCCCACCAAACACCACACATGGCACAGGTTAGTGATGGTACTTGTCACTGCTTTTTCATCCTGGATTTAAATGTGGTCTAAGCAGATAAGAAGCAAACTGTTTATAGATGCAGCACTGAGAGTGTAATTAACCATCCTGCTTAATGAGGTATTAGTGAGGATGTGTATAGTGGGCATTCACCTCCTTCTCAGTCTTTGCCCTGGTCAGTGCTCATCAAATTGAGCTCTCCAGAGCAAACAACAACAGGAAATCCCATCGGGAAGTAAAGCTTCAGGTGTCATTAAAAATCTTTAGTCACCCCTACATGTTAGAGCAGGACCGGCAGAGTTTTCCTCCTGCACCAGGGTAAGACAGGTCCAGCACTGGGCAGCCCTTGCCCTGGCCCTGGATTTGAAGGTTTTCTGCCTCCCAAAAATTTGGGCATACTTCAAAGGGACTCCATAGGCTGGTTCTCCAACCAAGGAAAGCTCCTGACCGGACGGCAGCAGGAACCCTGTGAGCGTGGGTTCGGGCTGCTGAAATCTCCTGCTAGAGGCCGCAACTACACCGAGTTCACATAAAAGCCCTCTTTACTCATCTGAAATTTGTATCAAAATATAGTGACGTATCTAATGCCACCTGGCAGCATAACACTGTGTTACTGACAAAATTAATACACACACACAAACAAAAGAAATCCAGGTTTAGGTCAGAGTCCCTTGCATGTGGTGTTCAAAAATTTATGTTAAATAGTTGAACTATGTTTTCTTACTTGCATTCAGTATTTCATTGTTGTTCCACTGAGCTAGGGAACTTGATGACCTCCAGAAATCTGTTTTTGACCTAAATTATTCTTTGATACTGAATTGTTTTAAATTCTATGGAACTGAGGTGAAACATGAAACAAGGTAGAGACATGCTCAGCAAAATGGCAGTGAACTCTGTAAAATAAGCCAGCAGGTTTCTGGTCTTTCCTAGGTAAGAGCTATGTTATTTAACACCTTTCCCTTCCTCAGTATCAGGTGAACTCATCTGCTTACAGTTACATAACATCATTAAAGTTTCAGCTTCTGAAACTTTAAATACAAAGAGATGATAAACGAAATATTTAAGAGAACCTGGGATTAGATTCCTCTGACCTTCACAAACTCCTTCGAGTAATTTATATAAATGAACCTACTTTTTATTCACACAAAAAAAAATGCATGGGAAAAAAAAAAGTAAAGGCAGGACTGCTCCTGGTTTTTACAGCTGAGATCAGAGCTGGTTTGTCCATTAGGCTCATAGCCAGTGCTCCATCACACTGCCAAGGACACTGGAGGGCCTGAACTGCTTCTAATTGACTCTAAATTATTTTATTTCTGATCATTTGAGGGAGCACTGACTGGACTTTTGTTCTGGCCAGACCCTGGTGTAAATGTTGGACCCCTCTGTGCTTCAGGGCACTTGAGGTGCACAGGGACAAACCAACAACTCAAGAATGCATTAAACCCAACTGTGCTTCATTCCTAGTCCCAGGTAACAGGGACAGTCCCAGGTTTTTAATTTCTGTGCAGCAGTAAGTGTTAAACAAGCTCCATGTGACCTCACTTGCATTTTAAAAAGGTAACATCAGTAGAAAAAAGCTGCAGAAGCAGCACAGTGCCAGACATGCAGACTGGGAGGCTGGAATTGGGGGATCCCACAGCTTGGCCTTGTTCTCACCCTCCTCCAGTGCCATCCATAGAAGGCTTTCATCTTTTAGGAGAAAGGTTTCTGTGTCAGCCCTTAGGGGTGTGTCCACAATGACCAAAAATAGCTTTGGGTTCTTTTCTTTCCCTCACCTGAGTAAAAAGTTAAAGGAGAGGGAGGGGGAGGGACTGGGAGATGCTCTGGCAGGGCACAAATCAGGATGGTCAGTTATGTCCTGAAATTACCTCAAGGGAAACTTTCCTTTTATGGTCTGCAGAGAGATCCCCGAGAGCCCAGACCTTGCAAGCTCACCTTCTGATGTGGCTCTGGAAATACCACCATGGAAAACTCTGAATAAAATGGCACCACGGTGAGCCAGGACAGAGACCCACTTCTCTTTTGTGAACGTGAATCTATTTTAGAGTTATGCTGACCTTTGCAAGAACATTCACTTAATAATACCTCAAATAAAGAGACCGGCTCGGAGAGAGAGCACTTTCTAGCAAGGATAGAAGGTGGGCAAGGGCCTCAGAAAAGTCATCAGCCATTAAAGTGAAATGTCACCATAAGCCCATAGGAAACAGCTAAATGAGGTGTTATTATTGGTAACACAGACATTGTAGAAGAAAGATGAAGGAAAGGGAACTAAGCATTTATTTCTCTTAAAAGTGAGGGGTCATCCTTTTCCATCACTCAGCAGGGAGTTGCTTTTATTTCCACCTCCATTTTATCATTTTTAACATAAAAAACTACAAAGACTATCATTAAAAAAGATTCAGCCAAATTAGCTGCAATGATTCATCACCTTAGGTCTTGGGATGCTGAACAGGATCATTTTTTTTGGTAGCATGCTTTATGTCTCCTTTCCTTTCCACGCCTCACACTCCTCTCAGCAAATCAGCCCTTGCTAAAAGGAGAGGTTTAACTCAGTGGGACAGAACAGGCTGTGCTAAAGCGCCTGGTTTTGGGTCTCTGACTATGCCCACTGTTAAATGGCTATTTCTGCAAGGCAGCCCAATCTGTCTCAGTCTGCTGCTGCACTTCACAGCTCAGAAATTAAAAAGTGCTGAGCTCACCTTTCCCTTGACTGGCTCAGTTTCCCAATGTTGAGTAAATATCTTTACCTTGCTAAGTGGAAGAGATTCCACTTAGTGAATAAACTGAATGTAGAGAATAAGCCTAGATAGGGCCTCTTGAAGCATCAAGCCCATTTCATGCTTCCTACCTTCCTTCCTTCCATTTCATGCTTCCTAACATTGTATGTCACATTAATTCTAATTGGCTCCTTTCAAAAACCAGGTATGCAAGGGAAAAAAGGCCCCAGAAGCTGAGGCTGAGAACTGCAAAACTTCACTTATCAGTCCATAAATATGTTTTAAAGCAGGTATTTAGCAAGAGAGGCAGCTCCTCCTTTTCACTAACCTTCCTATGCGTGTGTCCTTACATTGATAAGGGTTTCCCTGTCCGGCAAACTGCTCTGTTGTGATCCATGCCCTATCCCAGCCCATCCTGCACAGCAGAGGCATTTTTGTGCCCTCTGAGGAAGTGAGGAACCCCAGTGTGTGTTTTCGTGAGGGGAGAGCAGAGATTGAGTTCACCCTTGTTTCCTCTTTTGGCAGGAAACTAACTATGCATCACTTGATCTGGTCACTTTAGCTTCCTTTTACTGGAATATGTTGTTGGTCATTACTGGCAACACAGCAATAAAAAGGTTTCTGGGGTAAGTGGAAAGAAAGGATTTGGATGTCTCTACTTGATTTTTTTTTTCCCCTGTAAAATGTCTGGCAAAATTTGGGACTGCTATGACACAAAGATCAGAGGCTGTTTTGGGGGCTATGCTCTGTCTAAAAGATGAAAGGCAAATAGGAGAGAAGCTCTTCTGAACCTCAGCTTTTTGCTGTTACAGAGACCAATAAAAAGAATAATCCAGCGGCTTCCCCAGCCCCAGCAGCACTGCTCGGTGGTGCTTGGTGGAAGGGGTCTCATTTTTGGCCAAACCAGCTCCCTGCAGCTGGGGTAGGAGAAAAGGATGGGATCTCTGAGGTCCTCCCAGAGGCTGATACCGGCAGGGATGTTACCTCAGCCCTTTTGAAGCCTTCTAAATCCATTATCTGAAAAAAGGATTTAGGGAAGAGGCTCCCTGAGAATTCGCCCTGAACCTCCCCAAACTCACTGAAGTAAAGTAAGGGAACGAATATACTTTAAACTTCCTTATCCCTCCACATCACAAGTTATAATTGTGGGTCTTCTAAATCACATTAATTCCTTTGCCTGTACAGAGATTGAAAATTGTTAACTGGTAATTATGATGTCTTTTTACCTTCTATTAAGAGGGGAACTGCCATGGGTAAGTGCCAGGTAACATCTGAGTGCTCCGCATCTTCACATCCTCTGGCTTCTGCAGAGCCGAGCCAGGCAAGGAGTCGAACCCCAGAACATTCTTCAGGCTTTGAAAAGTTTAGGGAGTTTGGCTTAAACTGAGAATGGCTTTCTTTACACCCAAGTTAAGGACACATCTCTGAATTAAATCCATCAAACCTCTTTGGCCAGACAGAAGAACTGACACATATATTTGGGTGATTGGTTTTCGGGCTGTATTTTTTAGGATGAAGATGACTCACACTGTGCAGTAAGTCATGTCTTGTAACTCTCCTGAGAAAAGACTCAATTTTTCAAATTATATTTGATATCTTTGTGACACTGACAGCTATCAGATTTTGTTGGAACCATTGACTCATTCCTCTTGCATGGGAAAAAAAGGTTAGGTTGTAACAAAGCCCTCAGGCCCAGATCATTAAAGGTATTTTGTTGATTAACTACCCACAGCCATTAGCTTCTTAATTAAAAGGTAAGGAGGCATACTAATGGGAGTTCAGCTGTGGAAACTGTCTCTTTAGATTTTTTTCTTGGGCAAATTAGCTGATATGTCTGAGATGACCAGTCATCCATCATCCAACATCTGAGGCTATGCTTGTTAAATCTATTGCTGCCAAGGAGCACACCAAAGCCTATAATCACAGCAGATTCTCTGTGATTAGGGTTGTGTTCCAGGCCCTCTTCTGTTTTCTAGGATTCAAAGGCACACATCTTTCTGAAACAAAAGCTTTCCATTTGAAGTCAACACCCTTGATATCAGCTTCAACATGGCCTTTTTTCTTTTGTAGAAAGTTTACGTGAAATTGTTCCTTCTCTTTAAAAATTCATAGAGTGTAAAACCAGCAAGAGGCAGAGGTTTCACTTCACTGTACCAATTTCAAGCGCTGGGAAACTTCAGTTTTTGCAGTCACAGTCAAAATTCAAATATATTCTACCAAACAGAGCAGTTCTGCTCTGATGGAATGTGGAACGCTGTCCAAGGCACAGCCGTATTTTCATTTTGATCTTTTTGGATTTGATTTGAATCAAATTTTGACTGAAAAACACAGCAGCCTAAGGAGACATCTTCTCCTGCACTCTGTGGTACCTCTTGAAAGGAGTTTGGAGCCAGGTGGGGGTCAGGCTCTGCTCCCAGGTGACAAGTGACAGGATGAGAGGAAACGGCCTTGATCTGTGCCAGGGGAGGCTCAGGTTGGACATCAGGAAAAATTTCTTCACTGAAAGGGTCGTCAGGCCTTGCAGGGTTGCCCAGGGAGGTTTGGAGGGCCCATCCCTGGAGGTGTCCAAGGAAGGCCTGGAGGTGGCACTCAGTGCTCTGGGCTGGGGACAAGGTGGGCACTGGGCACAGCTTGGCCTCGGTGGGCTGGGAGGGCTTTTCCAACCTAAAGGATTCTGTGATTCTGTCTCTTCTGGAGCAATTCTGCAGCTCACTGTGCTTCTGGTCAAACCACTTTGCAAACTTATGTTCACTCAGCAAACACTTTCAGTGGTGGGATCTAAAGCAAAGCAAGACTGTGCAGTTGTGTGTCAGTGTCAGGGGCAAAGATGGAGCACAGCATCAGCTCTCTCCTTACACAAATACAGCACCAGAGGGGCACCTCCCCTGTGAGGAAAGGCTGAGAAAGCTGGGGCTGCTCATCCTGGAGAAGAGACTTTAGAGCCCCTTCCATTCCCTAAAGGGGCTCCAAGAGAGCTGGAGAGGGATTTTTCACATGTAGTGACAGGACAAGGGGGAATGGATTCAAACTGCCAGAGGGCAGGAATGGGATATTGGGAGGAAATTCTTCCCTGTGAGGGTGGTGAGGTGCTGGCACAGCATGCCCAAGCGATTGTGGACTCCCCACCCCTGGAACTGAAAGCTCTATGGGGCTCTGAGTAACCTGATCTAGTGGAAGGTGTCCCTACCCATGGCAGGGGTTGGGAACAAGAAGATCTTTAAGGTCTCTTCCAACCCAAATCATCCCAGGACTTTAACACACGCTTCTCCAATTATGGATTGCTCAGTCTGGCAGAGAAGAGCCATCTTCAGTCTCCTTCCACAGGTGAAGCTCCTTGGAAGCCTGAGAGCCTTTCTGTTCCAACATCCAGCTCAGCTTCTCTTCTCTGCTGAATCTTTCAGGTAAGTGGGAGTAAAAGGCACTAAAATTGCAGTCATATGCCAGCAGACAAGATTGAACACACACTGAGTGCAGACTTGATGAATAAGAAGGTGGTATTTTAATAGTCAATTTTCAGAATATAATGGCTCTTGAAAATAGATTGCTTGGAATATTTTCTCTACTTAGAAGTGCCCCTACTTAGCTGTGCACTTAAGTAAAAGCAGAACTTTGGGACACCTTTAAACTGAGGGATTGCCATGGGTTAGAAAAGCTGACAGAGAAAGGGGGTACCTCAAAACTAAAATGGGGTGCCATCAGACAGCATAAATGGCAGGGTATAAATAAAACAACCACTAGAGTTACCTTTATTGTAAGAACCTTTTGAAAAGCTCAAGTCGCTGCTGCATTTCCAGGACTCGGGGTTTGTCCATTTAAGATGGTGAGACCCAAGATTCGGAGGGGTCTGTGTGAGTGCATTCATGGGCTGTTAAGTTTAGCAGGTCCACACTGAGAGGCAGGAGGGGCACAGAGCATTCCAGCCCGCAGTTCATACCTGGATTGCTTTGGTTGGCCATGGAAATTTGCTGCAATGTTCCCTGGGAGGCAGCAAACAAGGTTCAGAGGGGGGGAGAGAGAGAGAACACATGCATCTCTGCAGGTCAGAGGCTTTTTCTGGGGAGAGGGGAGTTCTGTGCTCACTCAGGAACCTGTCTGAGGGCAGATAATGCGTTTTGTACTGTGACTGCATGCTGCAAAACGTGCAAGTTGTCCTCAGAGCATGGAGGGCACTGCCACCACCGTCAGCATCGTTCCTACAGAAGAGACAGCAGGCTGGGCACCGTGTTTCCAGAGAGTGCCACCTCCCAGACCCAGCTCCGCGTGCCCTCCGGGGTGCCTCTCTGGGAAGCTGGGAACTCCTCGAAGCAGGTTGGGAAATAAGAATTTTGTATGTTCTCCTGCAGCATTTAGCGCAAAGAGCCTTCTCTGCTAACCTGCTTCTCGGGGCACACAGCCTGAATTATCACTGGGAGATTTTCTGCTTGTGTTTGACACATTTATTTTGATGGTGAAAAGCAAGACTGATGTGACTCCTCTCAGAGCCAAAGGGACCTGAAAAGATTTCCTCTCAGAGGTCTGTGTCTCTTCCCGTGCGATTGGGAGCCCCTTGATCAGGAACACTCTGTTAATAATTTATGTTAGCATTGTGCCTTGTATCCATAAGCTGACAGACCAGTGGCACTCCTGTCAGAATAGGAATACTAATGCAATACACCCACAGTTGCTCTGCACTGGAGAACGGTGACACACGAAACACAGCTTCTTCAGGGGCTAACCTCCATCATCTTTATTTTGGGTCCTTGCAGGGTAGCTCCTGAAGCTGCTCATGCAATGAGCTCTTACCGTGTTTGTTGCCTGCTTGGGACACTCACAACAAAAACTGGGACAATTTATGTCAATTTTAAGAAACGCCAGATGCTGGTGGAGGTCCTGGGAATAACGGTATAATGAAAGAAGCAAAAATTCTGTTCAGCACCTCAGATTTCCCGTTTTGTTTCCCAGGAGGGTAAATTTTCTTGTCTCCTCCTTTTCTGGCCAACACACCCGTGGAAGTCATTATTTTTCACATCCCTTGCCAAATTCAACTCCAATTCTGCCTCGGCTTCCCTGATCCCATCCCTACATATTTGGCCAGCATCCTCAAAATATTCCCAGGACACGCACCCCTGGTTCCACTGCCTGTGGAGCCTCCTCATCCTCAGGTGAAGGAGCCCAGTCTCTCCTGCCTCTGCAACTCAAAGGGAAAATGTGATTTCTCATGAAATTTATTTCCCTGCCTCTATTAATACTGGCCGTGAAGACAGATGTTGGCGTAGAAAAGAGGCTGCTGCAAGGTAGTCCCTGGAAGTGGGAGGGCTTGTCAAGCTTCTTGGGCTCTCCAGTATAATCCTTTAACTTTTTTATTGATTTGAGATAAATTTGAGGGAGTTAAGTGCATTCCCAGAGCTAATTGAACCTATATTTCTTCACAGATACATGAGTCAGAGCATCTGAGTGTGTATTGCCAAATATAGCGATTGTGTTCCATCAAAAGATGGATGCTGGAGCACAACAGCACACATCCCAAAGTTTGCTTTAATTAACTATTCAGAGAAATGATCGCAAGGGCGGTTTTCCATGTATCTGTGGAAGAAATGCTGTGTATTTTAACAGGAATGGCAGCAAGACTGATGAGACGGAGAGGAAAGCCAGGGGTGAGCAGAGCAGTGATTCTCTGCCTGGTTTATAGGATTGCAGAATGTTAAGGGGTTAGAAAGGGTCTTAAAGACCATCCCGTCCCAAGCCCTGCCGTGGGACACCTTCCACCACACCGGGCTGCTCAAGGCTCCAACCTGCCTTCGAACACTGCCGAGGCTGACGCACCCACAACCTCCCCGGCCAACCTGCTCCAGTGCCTCACCACCCTCACAGCAGAGTAAAAAAAAAGAAAAAGTTCCCCATATCGTTTCTCCAGCCCATCAGCCGCAATAATCCCTCATGCGCGGGCCGCCTCCAGCACACCTGGACTTGGTGTCTCCACCCCTGCAAGGATGCCCGAAGCCGCCCCAACGGGGCGCGCATGATGCCGGGCATTCGGGGAAGTGCGGGGGGAAGGAGGAGGAAAAAGAGGATTAAAAGGAGGAAGAAAAGGAGGAGGATGAGGATGAGGAGGAGGATGAGGAGGAGGATGACGCGGGAAGCGCTGCCGGGCCGTGAGGGCCGTGAGGGCCGTGAGGGCAGTGNCATGAGCGAGGTGAGCTGCGGTGAGGTGAGGCGGGGCGGGGGTGCCCCACACGGGGCGGCAGCGGCATCCTCGGAGGGTGGATGTCACCTTCGCCTCTACCGCGGGCGGCTGGGGAGGGAGCGGCGCATCCCAGGCTGGGGACGCGGCGAGGCTCCGGAGGTCCCGGGAGTTGTGGGGCGGGGGGGGGTCTCAGTATCTCCTTTTAAACCCTGATAAACACATCCCCCCAGGTGTGTGTGTGCCTGCAGAGCATAAAGCAGGGTGGTATTTTTGCCCTTTGAGGGCACGCCGCTGGAGATTCCTAATTAGGAAACCCCAATAATTTCTCGTTCTACCCAACGCTTTCCTATACAGAAAGGAGGAGTTAGTTGGTTGTGGGAAAGTTGCCTGCTGGAGCTCATGGAAAAAAACCGCCCTGTTTGTGGTTGGGTGGTGATGTAAACTTTGTAAGTAGTGTCCTGAGAAGGATTACAATCGAGGGGAAAAAATGTAAATAGTGCCAAACATGTAAGGATCGCTTGTATCCTTGTAAATAAATAAGCTGAAATTTTGCACTTGTGGGGTGTTTTGCTTGCCTTTTTTTTTTTTTCCTCTGCAACGGAAAAGTTCAAACTAGATTTTTTCTTTTTTTTTTTAGCTAAAAGTCATGTTAGACAGAACGACTCCTTGTTGGTGTAGACAGTGAAATGCTGGGCAGGCTCAGCTGAGAGATCCCACATTCTCTAGTGCAGCTCATTCTTTGGGAATCAGCTGAGGTACCTGCAGCTACGCCTTACCCAGCACCTATTTTTGGAGGCTGTTTGTTATAAAACACCTGCTACTCCATTAACAAATGGGATTTTCCTTTTTTAGAAGCAAAATTGAGAGTGACACCGGATAAGTTGTGACTACTTTGCAGTGCAGGTGTTACACTCAGCTGTGCTTTTCCACGAGGTGTAAACCGGAGATGAAAAGCAGGAGCAGCCTGGTCTGTGGTGCAGGGATTTGCAGCTCACACTTTGGCTTTCAGGTCATGCCAGGTGGGGAGAGCAGAGGAAATCCTCATCCCTGCTGCCTGCAGGGCTCAGGCAGCCCAGGTGTGATGCACCAGGCTCTCCCCGACCTCTCCTGTGCTGCTGCCTGTATTTCTGTCACCTGCCTGCAGTTCGTCCAGTGTGGGTTTGGGGTTTTGTTGCCTTTTTTTTTGTCCCAGCCACTGTGACTTTCCCCCCAGGCTGGCTGAAGTGTGCAGTGAGATGGCAGCAGCACTCTTACACTCTTTAAATTTATCATTTGGGGGAAAATCTTGCGGAGAGGAATAATGTTTGGGTGCTGCTGCTGTACCTACCATAACTATACGAGGCATTCTTGCCACAGTGTTGTGCTGGGTTGTATTTGCTCAGTAATTACCTTTCGTAATTTGAATTAGACTGACTGCCTTTTGGGTTTAAGGCGACCCAGGGAACATAAAGATCCGTCCCTGCTACCAGCACAGGGGTTTGTTATTCACAGCGCATTTATTTGTGCCTGACAGAGCTGTATTCCTGGCAAACCCCTGGAGCTGGGAGAGGTTTCTGTGGCGCAGAGCTGCGTCCCGTGCCCGTGGCACTGAGTGCTGCACTCGGTGTCTTCAGTGCTGCTGTCATTCCCCTGACAAAACTGAGGAGTTTATCACTCTCAGCTCCAGTGAAGTAAAGCCTCCCCGCTGTTCCTTGCTGTCAGCTCTTCCCCAAAAGGCAGAGGAAAGCAACTACACCACCTCAAACCACCTCACTGCAAAGAATTGTTGTTAAAAAATGAGGCAAAAAAACCCTGAGTGGAAGGGAAGCTCTTAGGTAACTGTTTGCTGATGGAGGGGGGTCTCGGTGGTTTTAGCGTGCAATGCTGTGATTGAAAGATATTTATTTATACTTTTGGCTTAATCTGCTGAAAACTCTGTGGACAGGGTGACTGAAAAGAGGCTCAATTAGAGCCATCAAAAGATTATCCCACATACAACAGTGCTGGGAGGGCGGGAAGGTTTTTTTTTGCTTTATGTTAACAATTGCCTGGATTTGAGCAGCGCTGGAAATGCAGTCACAGAAATGTCTGAAAAGAGCCTTCATCTCCCTGAGTTATTTACTGAGACTTTGTATGAATTCTCATTTTATTGCTTCAAGCAAAATGAACTTCTTTCCTGTTCATGGGCAGTGATGATTTATGAGTGTGAGGGTGGTGAGGCACTTCAACAGGTTGCCCAGACAACCTGTGGCTGCCCCATCCCTGGAAGTGTTCAAGGAGAGGTTGGATGTGGCTCTGAGCAGCCTTGGATAGTGGGAGCTGTCCCTGCCCATGGCAAGGGGTGGGGCAAGATGATCTTCAAGGTCCCTTCTAACCCAAACCATTCTGTGATCACAAGTCTCCTGGTAGAAAAAGCTGAAAAGGAAGCAGTCGTTCATCTGACTGTAGTAGTACTTTTCTATTTTTTAGCAGCTAACTTACATTTTTTCAGGAAGGATAAGGACCTTTTCTACAGAAGAACACTACACTCCTATCTCTGCAATACTTGTCTGAAAATGCGTTTAATGAGCTGGGTCTGCTGGGCAGAAGTCTGGCCCCATAAGTAGTCAGTGGGAATGTGAGGTGTAAGAGTTGGTCTTTGCTTTGCAAATTGTGATTTGTGCTTCCTGCTGCCTGGTTTAGTGGCAGACAGGTCCCGTAGCTGTATGGGAATTCCTTGGGAATGTCAGTGTACGTTGAAATGCATTCTCAGCTCTGGAAGCCTGTCCTCAAATAACTGAGGAGCCTTTTCTTTAGGTGTGTAGCTGTTCTCTGTTGTTTCTGGTGAGCCTGGGGAGGAGGGCCATGCTGAAAATATCAGCTACTGTCAGTGAGCGGCCATGAGATGCAGCCTGTCTTCCATTAAAGATCTCCAGTCACACAGGATGAACTGGGGGAGGAGAGATTTGGTAATGGGCCCAGAGACCAGTGCCAAATCTCCATTCACAGTCAGGAGTTGTACCAGTGAGCCTCTAGACTCACATCTGGCATAAACTCAATTCACCATAGGGAATGCTGTCATCTGATCAGTCATTTAACTATCCTGACGTGTTGCAGATGATGTTAGGTCATGGTATTCCCCTGCCACGAGGGTTCACAAGAAGCATTCAATCACACAGACATTTTTATGACATTTGCTCTTGCCTTCTGTGTGGAATGTTCCTGGATGTCATCAGGAATCAGGTCTGGGCTTGGGAAGGAGAGCACTGAAACAATATGGTCTTCCAGCCCTGAGTGTTGTTCAGTGGCTCAGGGACGAGGAGTTTCTAGCAGAGATTTGCCTTGGATGCCTTTATTTCCTTTTGATTTTAAAGGATCAGGGTGGTGTTGCTGGTGTTGGGGACAAGCTCAGCTTTAATAGATGTTATTTAGGTGTCTGACTTTTGGAGAGCCGTTTGGGAAATCTCTTTTTGATTGCCTGAGGCACCTGTGATTGATGAACTTGCATTGGAAGAGCCTCGTGCAACGTGAGTGAAGTGCAGCACTGATTGCCAGGGTGCCGATGTGCCCCCCTCAAGTGGCGTGTGCTTTGAGCCAGCAGCTTTTTATATTTGAGAATCAGCCTAGTTACCAGACAGCAGCAAGAATATTCTGGCTTTCCTTTGGAAACAGGTGTTCAAGCAACCATGCACGTGAAATTCAGAGAGCTGTTAGGGGTCCGACTCTCTTAGATGGGAAGGTGAAGAGCTGGGGACTTGATCGCTGCATAAATGCAGAGTTTTTGGTCAGGCTTTGAAAGCAAAGAGCACCAAATCTTGCTTCTTTGAGCTGCAACAAGCTCTTTCCCGTTGACTTTGGAATCCTGCAGCCATTGCTGTGCTGAGTCCACCTTCAAAAGGATCATGGAGGGTGTTTGTGTGTCCTGTAACTGGGAGGTGCGGGGCATTCCCGGGGGGATGAGGTGCCCTGGTGGGTGTGCTCATGCAGGCAGCTCTGCTCTGCAGCCTGCAGAGCTGGATCTTTGCTTTGGAGCTCAGACCACCCTCGCTGGGAGGTGTCCAGGCTGCCAGCCTGGCAAAGGTGGAGGCTGACATGGGGTCAGTCTGGGGTCAAAGGTGCTCTCCTGAAAATGGAACTTCACCAGTGCTTGAGGTGTCTGTGAGACACCTCACCATCACCAAGGCAGCCTCTGCTTTCCAGACAAGTGATGCCCCATGGTGGTTTGGGCATGCCCCACAGCAGGCAGACTTCCAGAGGGTGTCCTTTTCCCTCAGGGTTGAGGGAGAACCTTGCACATGTCTGTATCCCTCTGGACAGGTGCGTTCAGCAGGAGGCTGTCGGAGGAGGACAGGGAATGTGTGAAATATTAGTGTAAGTGGAGGCTTTTGGCTGAAACTGTGGCTTCCCCAGGTGGTTAAATGGTAAAACTGGGGTTCTTTCCTGGGTTGTTCTCCTGAGTTCCCTTGAAACCATTCCATTGAAATGGTATTTAGCATCTTGGAACCACATAAACACAAGTGAGGATTATACAACCGTAGTCGTGATGGCACTAAACGAAGGACTGGTGTTTGTAAGGGAAGAACACACCATGTTTGTTTAGAGGAGCTCCTGTTCTCTGCTCGGATGTTTCCAGTCCTGGGGGGTGTCTGAGCCAGCCCCTCACCTTAGGGGGGCCCTTCTGGTTGCATTTTTCAGATATTGCCATGACTCCAGTTGTTAATTATTTGCCTTCATGCGGTTCTACCCACAGTAGGTATAAAAACTGTGCAGCTCTAAAAACCACAGCAAGAACACGGCAGAGTGGAGGAGGAAATTCTGCAGCTGTTACAGGATGGGGGTGGGATCGATAAGCACATGAACATCAGTTTTTAATTTTAACTCACATCTATTTATTAGCTGAGTGGTAAATTGCAGCTCAAAAGAGGAGGAAGAAGGGAGAACAATAAGTTTTACATCTGTCACTTTGCCTACTCTTTCCATCAGTGTGGTTTCAGTGGGATCAAGCATCTTCTAAAATAGCACTTAGAAGTGATGTTGGAAATTGATCTTAATTTGATGACACTGGCAGAAGCTCACGGGTTTTCTTGCCATGTATAGAATGCCAACTGATTCAGGCAACATGCTCTAAAAAAGGACATTTAGCTTTAATAGTATGCTTCAGATATCATGTTCCCTTGTAAAAGAATAACTTACTCCAAACTTCATGCTGCCTGACTTGACAATACAATACAATTTCAGGTTGCAAAGGAATATTAGTTTCTAGTCCAATATCCCTAAATTTGTAATGAATTGGCAAGCTTATAGGAGTCATCATCCAACAGTTATTACATTATCTAGATCATGCTAATGATGAAATGTGGTGTAAAGTAGCAGTTAACTTCAGCAGGAGCAGTGGTGGCGTTTCTATTAAAGGTTTCTGGGTTTTGGTGGTTTTTTGTTTTTTGGGGTGTTTTTTTGTTTGGTTTTTTTTGATTGTTTGTTTGTTTTTTTGTTGTTGTTGTGTGGTTTGGCTTTTTTGGTTTTTTTTTTAATAAAATATTATATTTCCAAACTGCCATTTGCTCTTGTCTGTCTCAGTTTTTTGTAGGGATGGCTTGAAAAGTGTGTTTGCATGTTTTTGCCTCTTTAGCTCTGCTGTGGAAGAGCTTGTAACAGAGTGGGCTAAGCACTGGATATGAAAATCCTGAGACATCCCCTTAGCTGAAAAGGCTGGAAGAAAGCAGCAGGGAAGGGAATCCCTTCCTTCAGCCTCTCGGTTGCAACAGAGCCCTAATTCCCTGGGCCATGTACCATGTTGTGCTCTGCAAGGCACAGGATCTTCTCATGAAGATGAAAAACATGCATTCCCCCTCTTTCTAAAGAAAGATGTTCTGTTCCTTCAGTTGTTTGGATATTGGGTTTCTAAATAAATAAAATATGGTAGATACCTATAAACTAGGTCACATTATAAATAATCCTTTTTTAACTTTGTCCTCTAATTTTAATTCAGAAAACCAATCTCTCTATCTCTTATAAAAAGAGGTGGAAGACAGACTATATACATTTGTCTTATTAGGAAAATAAATGGCAAGCAACTGCAAAGGAAATCAATGGTGAAACATTATAAATGACAGGATTTGGGGTCACAGTTTATCCCCACTCTCCATGTCTGCCTCCTCAGAGACCACACTAAGTCTACTTAGAGGTAAATTGGGCAAGTATCACACAGACCAGGTCTTGGGCTGGTGCTGTCTCATCTCATCAATTCATACCAAGAGGGATAAAGCCTTATTTATGCACTTGCATGGAATTTGGAGGGAGAAGCACAAATTTAGTCAGAGAAGAAATGAAATTTGTCTGCCTACATGACTTGAATATTAGTTACAGCTGAACTGTCTTTCCTCTTAAAGAGAAAAGTATTACTTTACAGATACTGAATGTTCTTGTGTTATCACCTCAGTCTAGAGTGTATGAAATATGACCTTAACCAGTGGTGTAGCTGACACTGTGAGTGCTGTAGCAGTAGACAGAATGATGTTAGAGGGCTCTTTTGTGAGAGATGAAAGTAAGAAATGAAAGGAAAAAAAACCTGCAAAATCTGGTGTCCTTCTGTCTGACCTTAGAGGCCTCAGAGTTCCCTGGACTGAGACAAGGAACTGGTGAGAAGGGTGGCACCAGGTAGGAGGACATCATATCTTGGGAACACAGACTCTAACTCTGCCAAAAAGTCTGCAGGAGTGTATTTAATGTCTTCAACGTTGAGTCTTGGTGTCCAAATGCCTGACAGAAGGGACTGAGCTGCTTTGTCACCAGCCTTAGGTGGTGTTCCTTGGCTGGCAGTTGGATTCTTGGTGGGTTGTGAGGCCACAGCTGCTGGATGGTGCCAGCAGGCCTGAAAAGCTGCAGCAGAGAAACCTGAAGTATGGTCAGGTTTAAACTTGGAAGGGGTGCGGAAGGTCATGTTGGATTACTGCACAACAGAACTCTCCTGAAAGCGAAGGAGAGAGATCCGTGTGGGGATCGTGGCTGGCTGCACACACTGGGGAATGGATTTGTAGGGATTTGGGGTGCAAACCTTTTCTGGGAATGATGGAGCACAGTTCAGAAATGCCCAAGCTATCACTTACTAGGGCTATCCCTGGAAATGGGGCAAATCCATGTCATGCTAAATCAGCTTGACGAGAGTTTGCAGGCTCTTCTGGAGGAAATCCAGGGGGTGGAAGAGATCTTAAAAAAAAACTTGGGATTTGCACAGCTTCAAAATCCCTGGGCAGAGTGTTGGGAAGCAGACAGCACCCATTGCTAACACCTGGGCATGATTTGCATCTCCATGTGCCCACTCTGGCCAACAGAAAAAGCATTTTTACCCAGCAGGTACCACAATCTCAACAGCCTTTTCCCCAAAATGCAAATGGGTAACTAAGCAGCTGAAACAAAAATTAATAGATCTGAGGACATTTCTGTTTTCTTGAGGATTTTGATGATACTAGACTTTTCCTAGTAACACTCAGGACATGAAGGAAGACCAGTGATTTGTGAGAATGGTTTTTGCAGACGTCATAGCATTTTCCCATGAAATGTTTGCCTCACTAGGCAGTAGGGTGAGGTTGGGTTGGTCGGCTGAGTATCAGGGTGTAATGCCTAGATAAATAGGAAAACACATTTTAAAAGGCTGAAGTCCAAGTTTAGGTAAGAGGTACAGAAGCAGAAAAATAATCCTCATAAAAATCACAAGTGTGTTCTTCATTTGAATTTTAGTGATTTTCATTGTCTAGCCTTAATGTTTCAAGAAATGGGGTTTTTTTTTTCTCTTTGAGATCTTTCTTTTTTTCCCTTGGAGGAAATGGGCTTCTCTTTACAATAACCAGCACTAAATTGTTCTTGTATTAAAATACTGAATACTCTCCATTGACTCTAAAGCACATAATTTTAACAGTAATGGAAATGCTCTGAAGAATGACTTTTATTTGAACTTTTTCATGTCGCGTTCCAGGAGGAAATCTGAGTGACACGGAAATCTGTTTCTTGGAATTCCAGAAGAGTACTTATAAAACGTGGCGTCGAGAGAGGCGGAAGATAAACTGCCAGAAATTAGAAGCATTAAGTTGATGGGAAGGAAGGAGGAGGAGGGGATGGCTGGGCAGGCAGATGACACGAGGGGGAAAACGAAGCCGTGCGGCTTCATGGCGGCTTCACACATATCAGTGCTCCAGTCAGAGCTGACAGATCCACACCCCTGGAAGAGAGCAAACATATTGTTGGCTTGGCACACTTCAGAGTGCATGTGCCAGCACACATGTGCTGCAGTTTAAGCAGGGCAGCCAAATGCCTAAGGCAGGCCAGCTTGATGCCAATTTTAATTTGCCAGTCAGACTTGGCTAGTTATCACTTCTTTCCTTCAGCATATTTTGCAAGCTACTGGAGAGCATTAACACCCAAACCAAGCTGAATGAACCTCTCAGGATAGATTACAGGAGAGCCTCTCTTTCTCACAGGGCTTTTATTCTGAGCACTGCTATGTATTCCTTGCGTGGATCAAAAGCTTCGTGCGCTTCCATCCTGGAACTGGACTTAGGGGATGGATCTGCAGGTGTGGGAACATTGGTAGCAAAGGATCGAATTTAATATTATGAATTGCAGACAACGTGGGTTGCAAATACCTAAATTCTAGTAACAGCTTTTGCAGTCATGCCATGTAAGTCTTTAATAGATGTTTTTTGTCCGACTGCAGTGTCTCAGGCAGCACAGCTGGATCTAAATCTGCTTTCTGCATGGAACATCTAAGGAACCTATTTTCTCTCTAGTCACGGGATAAGTGTGTGAGACTGTTACCAAATGCATGACATTTCTTGTCAGAGCACCTAAGGTCCATTTTTAATGGCATTGCAGGATGTTTTGCCATGTTCATGTGTGAATAAGGTGTAAATGTTTAGAAGGGTAATGTTTTTTCTTTTACTTCATATGCAAGGCACAAAGTACAGAATGGAGCCTGGTTCATAATGTGAGACTGAAGACAGAGGGAATGAAAGAGGACTTGGAGAAACTCACAAGTTTTCATTGAACTTGAATTGGAAAACACAGTGCACAGAATCACAGAATGGTTTGGGTTGGAAGGGACCTTAAAGTTCTTCTCGTTCCACCCTCTGCCATGGGCAGGGACACCTTCCACTACCCCAGGGTGCTCCAAGCCCCAGTCTCAGCCTGGCCTTGGGCACTGCCAGGGATCCAGGGGCAGCCCCAGCTGCTCTGGGCACCCTGTGCCAGGGCCTGCCCACCCTGCCAGGGAAGGATTTAGTCTTAGGGCAGGTAACCTGGTGGGTCTCTGCTGGTGCCAGGGAGCCTGGGAACTCTTACAGCTTTTCTGTGAAAATTGCTTTCTTATCTTCCCTGCTGCTGTTAGCAATGAAATAGATCGCAGCAGCAATTTCCCGAGCAGCTGCAGGGTCCTGGGAGTTTCTGATTTGTGGAAATCCCGATTTTCTGTCCATCTTTTTGACAGAGGTGGACCTGTCTTCTGCTTGCTGTGTGTGAGCTTATTTGATTGCTGTTCCCAATTCCTGGCCATCAAGGTGACCTTGTGCCTCACCCTGCCCATTTTCCTTTCACTGTGGCAGGATTGTTTCTAATCCCTTGGCTGTGGTTTTTCCTCCCAGTGCCAAGACCTCTGCTCTGAACCATCTCCCCCCCTAACAAAGCTCCCCTAAAGCCCTCACCGGGTCATTCCTGATCCAGATTGGAACAATGCGGGACAAATCCTCTGCTGAGCGATGCCCCGTGTCGAGGGCTCATTCTGGGTCCCCCTGGCCGGGATGTGCCCGTGGCACGGAGCCAGGGATGCCAGGTTTGCGTCGCCGGGCTGCGCGGCCCCTGGGCAAGGCTGCGCTGCCAAGGCTGCGGCACGCTCGCAGTCCAGCGATTCCCTGCCGCTGGAATGAGCCTGGAGAAGTTCCTGTCATCCCTGCAGATGGCCGGGGGGCTGCTCCGAGTCGCTCCTGTGACCGGACGCGCTGCCCGGGGTTGGTGGAGCAGTGGAGTAAGTGATGCAGAAACATCCCTGCCACTTGGTCTTGCTCTTGTCTTGAAAATCAAAGGCTTTGCCCGAGGCTGAAGGCAGAAATGGTGGCTTGAAAGGCTTTGCATGGTGGCTTGAAACCGCCATAATTAATATTTTTTGGACAATCCTGGCTGGCCCAGTTACTAGAGGAGCCTAACTGACTGTGATAATACCTGTTTACCTCTGAAATGTGCAGGGAAACAGCAGGGAAATAAGAACAGATATTTTTTTTAGTTGTACAACTGGAAATAAAAACATGCCAACAGAAAAAAAACCCCAACCACCAGAATTTTTGCAGTCTGGGAAGAAGCAGCCTGTTTTAATAATGATAGCCAGTATGATCAGAGATGAAGCAATTTGTCAGCGCAGATTTTCGCCGTGAATAATCCAAGCTGTCCCTTGAAGACAACCTCTAACTCAATTACGGCTGGGTTTAGAGCTCAGCAAATTGCATTACCCAAAACTTCAAGAAGGGCTTGGAAGAATGAAATATAAGGTAAATTTCTTGCTACAAAACCACCATTCATAATCAGTTATATTATGCTTAGGCAGGGACTCTGACCCCTTAATGGGCTTAGACACTCTTCCTATTGGGGAATGCTGATATTAAAGGATACCCAGGATATTGTCTGTATCCAAATGCTGTTTCCAGATCCCCAAGGTTCTCTTGCTCCTAATCAGGTGCCCTGCCTGTATTTCCCACACAGGGGACCAAGGTTTAGAATTTAGGTTGCCCTGGTACAACTGGATCAGAGACATCAACTACATGACTGAAATGATCAACAGAAACAGTTGAAATATCTATTACTTTTTTTAGCCGGATTGTTTCAATGATTGTTTTCAACACAGCTCTGCTGAAGGGTTATTTTTAACTTGAATAATTTTAGTGCTCCTATTTTCCGTGTGACCTTGCAAACAATTGTTTCCAAAGAAACGAGGCTTTGGGAATGGGAAGGTGTGGCTGGATTGGGCTCTAATGCGAAGTAGGAGTTCTTAAGGCAGGTTTCCTGCCCAAAAATGCCCTTTCTGGATCTGTAATGCCAGGTCTGGTGCTACCAATAGATAAGAAATCGGTAGCAGAGTCCACCTTAAGAACCACAGGCACGTTTTGTTTACGCCATCCAGCTTAATCAATTGTTATGTAATTGAAATATTCCTCTCGGGTCACCTTGGAAATGGATAAAGAGGAAACCTCAGTGTAACTGGGATATGGGCTGGATCACCCATGTCCAAATGAGAGCCAAGGTCATTTTTTGGCAAGTGGTGTGAGAAGGTTTTTTCTGTAGCTGATTTTACTCTCTTTGCCCTTTGCTAAACAAAACCCAGCACGCAGCTGAGGGAAATTCCACAGAACCACACTGAGGTTCCAATTCCACTCATAAAAGTATTTCTGCTGAGTTGAAGACAATTACTTGTCCACGTCTGAGTTAGCCCTGTAAATAAACCATGCTGGATCAAATCTTCCATTTCCTGCAGGAAAAAAAAAAAAGGGATTACTTCTTATGGCTGGCATGGTAATTAACAGGATTTGGGAAATACATTCTTGCAGCTGCTTTCAAAATTAACTTCAAAGATTCCATTAATCCCTGCCTCTGAAAAAAAAAATTGTGATTACAATGTCTTTGGAGAAATAATGTTTTAATTCAAAATATGCTAATAACCTAAATATTAAGCAAGCTACTGTTTGTGCTAATTATGTTGATTACATTTGGTGTTGGTGTAAATATTCCGTTTAGAACATTATATGGAATCTGAATACAAAATCAGCAGGTTCTCACTGTGCTGATTTATAAATTACAGCCCAGCATCGGCAAAAGTGGGGCACAGCTAAAGTTCTTTTCTGTGCTATTAGAATATTTAAAATCAGCACTCTAAGTAGGTTCCTGTATCCCAGACAGTGATTCCCTCGGCCCATTTTCATCAGATGCCTCCTAATTTATCCTGGGAGCTGCCCCAGCCCCGGGGCCCGGCACAGGGAGGACGTGGAGCTGCTGCAGAGAGGCCAGAGGAGGCACCAGGATGAGCAGAGGGCTGGAGCAGCTCTGCTGGGAGGAAAGGCTGCGAGAGCTGGGATTGTTCAGCCTGGAGAGGAGAAGCTCTGGGCTGAGCTCACTGTGGCCTTGCAGGGCCTGCAGGAGCCCCAGGAACCATGGAGAGAGACAATTCCCAAGGGCTGCAGGGCCAGGAGCCAGGGAATGGCTTCCCAGTGCCAGAGGGCAGGGCTGGGTGGGATCTTGGGCAGGAATTGTTCCCTGGCAGGGTGGGCAGGCCCTGGCACAGGGTGCCCAGAGCAGCTGGGGCTGCCCCTGGATCCCTGGCAGTGCCCAAGGCCAGGCTGGACACTGGGGCTGGGAGCAGCCTGGGGCAGTGGGAGGTGTCCTTGCCATGGCAGGCATGGAACTGGATGAACTTTAATATCCCTTCCAACCGAAACCATTCCATGGTTTTAAGTGTGCTCAGTGCTGAAGGACCCCCTGCTGTCTGTGTACACTCAGAAGTGCCTGTTCTGAGGATTTACCTCAAGCCAGAAGTTCTGTCTGGACAAAAGTGAACAAATCACACCTCTTAAACTGAAGCAAATGCCCTAATCCTGTGAGCAACCCTGTGATTAAGGTACTCCGCACACATTTTGTGTAGACATGTAAATAAAAATGTGTGTTCCACATGGGCAATGACCACTCTGCAAACAACACCCTTTGTAGTTATCAGAAACTTGTTAATTTTGGACAGATATTCTGTGGCTTCCAGGATGACCACGTGCATTTGTGTGCATAACCATGTGCCTTCAGTGACTAAAAAAGTCACAAAAAACCACTGTCCCTCTGTCAGCTTTTGGCCACTGCAGTCTGAATCCCATCGGCTCATCTCAGCCCACCTGTGTAGTTTTAATTTATTAAAATAGCTATAGGAAAGCCTTAATAAAATTAGGGACAATCAGGAGCCAGTCAAGTAGAAAACTGTCTGACCCACGGGGATAATTACAGGAATTGTCAAAGTGCCAGGGATCATTTAGCTTTGACAGCCAGTATGGAAAGATGGATTCCGGTGTTCTTGCTCTGGCAACATTGTGCTGCCCTGGCAATGCAGAACAGACAGAAAACTGGCTGTGGAAAACCCCCCTGGAGTAGAGGAGCATGCGGGGAGGAGGGGATACATAGGTGAAGAAGTATAAGTTGATAAATAATTTTTCTTTCTGTCAGGTTGCTGCAGAAATGCGGTCTGTGATTTCTCACAATGATGTGTAAGACACAAGTCACAGACACATTATCAGATTTATCCATCATTCCGACAAAATCCTGGCTAGATGTTCTGTTCCTGGTGCAGTTCCCTTAAATGTGGCCTTTGAAGGACACTTTCATCTCATAAATATTCAGTACCACGTCTGTAAAGATGTGGCAGAAGAGTGGAGGAACTTGTGAAGGAGGCACAAGCAGACGAGCGAGGAAGGTTTATTTGTGTAGTTTCCTGTGCAATTTTTATTGCTTTATCCAGGCTTCTGTCTGGGGTTCTTCAGCTCTGTTTGCAGATGTTCTTTAGGTGACTGATGTGAGTGAACTTGCACGTCACAAAGTTGGTTTGGGATTTGCCATCTGTCTGTGCTGCAGACCAGTTTGGAGGAGAAATAATTAGAAGGAAATGAGTGAAATGATAGAAGTTGTGCCTGGCTCTCCAGCAGTGCACTTCATCTCTCCCAGCTGTTCATTTCCATGCTTTCTGATAGATAATTCCAAAAAATAAAGTGGTGCTAAAATTCCAGTCCCATTACTTAGAGGCCCTTGCAGCTTCAGCAAACAAAAATCTTTTTGTCACAGCAACGTCACTTTTCCCGCTCTTAACTTTTTATTTTAAGCATTGTGATTTATTTTGTCCATTTTTAAACCAAATTATTACGTTGTTGTGGCTGAGAATAATGTTTTTCACACATCAGAGTGTGAAATGCTGAGTGCCATAGTTTCAAGTCGGTACATGACGTCAGAAAGAGGTAGTGACACAGAAATCTCCAGTAAAGGAGAACTTAACCTAAATAACCATACTGAAATCCAAAGTTCTGCAGAGTGTACCCACTCATCTCAGGTCGTAGCTGCTTGGTTCTTGCCCCTACTTAAGTTCTGGATCTTCATTTAGATTCTGATGTATCTCCTGATCATTCTGCTGTGATTAGGAAGCTTTCCTGGCTTGGAAAACATCAAAAGTCCCTAAGCAGATACTTTCAGCGACATTTTTATTTGCAGAAAGATCATAAAGTCCATAAATCTTTGAAATGTATTTTTTCAGTGCTTTCTTTCACATTAAGGCTGAAACAGCTGATTTTTTTATTTTAATGAAAGCAGAAGACTGTAAAAAAAATAAGGTCCTTATGAAATAGTTCAGTTGGCTTCAATTTCTTAAAGGGAAATCTTTGTGTGGAGTACAGGTGGTGGTGCAGAGGGAAGGCTTGCTTGGCACAGTGCTGGCAGAGCCACAGCTTTTCTTGTGTTGCTTAGTACCAACGTGTCTTTCCTCCTGTCACACCTCAGGGTAGCAAAACAAAGCTTAGGACGTGCAAAAATTTCCCTGCTGTTCTCCTTGCCAATACAGAACATCCTAATAACATTTCGTATGTGTCACCCCTGTCAGTCTACGCTGACTTCTGCTGCTGTCCACTCCACAGAAACTTTCCACCTGTTTCTATTCGTTTAATTCCCCTCTTGGATCTTTTTTCCATTCTTTTATGTAGAAACACATCCTGTTGAAAATCTGCAGCCCTGCTTTCCTGAGATTCAGCTCTCTGTACCTTGTTGACCCTGCACTGAGGCGAAGCATCAGGATGATGTTATTATCTGTAAGAGCCCATTTGTCAGAACGTTCTGGCAGTTTCATGGCCCTGATCTTGGACTTTCTGTGGCTTGCCATAAAACAAACAACCCTTCTGCCCCCAAAAATTCTGTAATCAACACCTGGCTGCAATCCCTAACACTGAGGTGCTAATTAAAAGCATAGCTGAAAAGGTCAGGCTATTTCAAGACAAGAACAGAATGTAAGATTAAAGGCAAAAATTAGGCTCGGGGGTGCAGCAGGGGCTAGAAGAATGAGTAGAAAAGCTGCTGCAGTAATTTAACATTCTTCTTGAAATGTCCTCCTGGCTGCAAGTTCACTTTTGACCTTAGTTTGCTCGCCTTGGGGACTAATTTAGTACAGATTTTCATACCACATTAACTGGCCTCTGCGTATAGCTCTGAGAATTCAACAGGAAAGCAAACCTGTTCTTTTCTTACTGGGCTTTTGAGCATATGGCAGAAGTCTTTTTTACTTCCTCTGCTGACAAATTGGGAGTCACTTTGATTTTCTGAGACATTTTTAATTATGTGTCTTTGGTGTTTTGTAAAACCACTGAGTTAAAAATTAATATAGCCCGAAGCGATCATAAACTCCGTTTCCTCCTACGCAACATAGCAACAAAACTGTTTATCATGTTTTACTGTATAATCATTACGGGTCTGCTCTCATGTTCATTTTAGCTCTGATGTTTCTTTGATGCCTGGTGGAAAGTTTATTCAATGCTCCTGTCCTGGTGCTTGCCTTAAAAAACGCTGTGGAATTCTAGAAGTAGTCTCTGAATGAAGGGAGCTGGCTGCAAGTTGTAGGGAATGGGAATCTTCTCGGGAGGAAAGCCTGAGGGAGCTGGGGCTGTTCAGCCTATCAGATCCCAGAAATTAATCCTGCTTTTCTTGTACTTCAGTGATTTAAATTTCATCTGTTTTATCTATGGACAATATCTGCTCTACCAGCATTTCATCCATTGCTTCTTGAAAATACCTCCAGTAACTCCTCCTCGTGTTTAGTCCCCTTTTGCTCTGAACCACATTAAAAACTCAAGCTTTGTTCTGCAACCTGCAGTAGCATCGTGAAAGGTGATGAAAGAAGAAAGAAACTCTAGCAGCTAATAATACCAACACCTTGAAAATATCTTGAAAAGTAGGTCCACTGAATGTGTTGAAATAAAAGAGTAAAGGCTTTGCAGGATGATCCCATTGTATCTGGCTTTTTCCTGAGTTTCAGTGCCTTGCTAATGAGAAGCTGATTCTCACTTTCAAATCCATTGCAGTGACTTGCAAGACAGCACAGGGCTTATAGATCAAAATACATCTATAACTAAAGGAAATACTCTCAGAAGCTGGTTTGGCAGACTTTCAGGTTTCTTTCTGTGTAAGTCCAGCGGTCACCAATCAAACAAATGGCTGCAGAATATTGCAACTGATTTCAGACTTAAAGAAAAATACCGTGACCTCATGAATAGAAAAACCTTCATTTACCAAACCCAAGTTTTTATTCTTTTTCTTTGACAACATTCTGCTCTCCCCGAGGGGAAACCTCAAGACACGAAATAAATGTGTGAATCCATATTCCAGCACTCCATCATAAGCAGACTGAACCTGACAGGTATAGCCTAGGGAGGAAAGAGAAGCTTTCATAAAGCCTAAGTAGCACAGCCTGGAATGCTCAGGAAATAAGACAGCTTGAAAAGGCATTTAAAAATATGCAGGGAAAGAAAAAGGCATATAGGTACCTTTTTATTGATAGGAAAAATAAGGTATTTTGTAAATGAACACAATAAAATCTTCTTTAAAGTGCTGTTTACAATTGAAACATGGAAGTATTAACCAAACGTTAAATAAATGCACAGAGCAAAACTGCATGTTGGGTGGATTTATTGATTTCTGGCTGTTGGTAACTTAGCTTTTGTCAAAGGTGTTTATCCCTTTAGAATCCCCTTCTCTGTTATTGGCCAAGTTTTTGTCTTGGCTCTGAGGTGTCAGGGAGAAAAAAATGTATTTCCATTTCCATGTCAGAGCTAAGAGCACACCTGAAGATTTTGTACTTACCTCACGATTAACTCTATATACACAATACACCTTGGAAATGCCACTGCTTGGGAAAGCAAAAGACAGAAACCAAAGCAGAGAAGGTTTTAACCAGAAATTTGAGAGCAAATGCCTTCAGAGAAGTGTATGGCTGTATGCATTTTCATAGGAGAATCCACATCACCGTCCAGATGTTGCTAAAAACCATTTGGTTTGCAGTGCTCCTGTACCTGTTCACTTCCCTGGTGCTGCCTCCGATGGCTGAGCGCAGCTGGATTTATTCTCTTGAGTTTAATACTCCCAGATTTTTACATGGACAACCCTAGAGGACGATTTCTTTAGTTCTATTTCAGTAACGCACACAAGTATGAATAATTTTGCATAAGGAATGTAAGTTTTGCCATGGGCTGAAGTACCTTAATCCACCTTGAGATGCTTTCTCTGGGGGATGCAGAATAATTTTCACAGAGTGACCATTCCTAAGCTGGAAAGTTCCCTACTATTGCAACCACTCCAGTACTCTGCCACTGGGAATATTTCAGCTGCCCTGGTGTTTAAATTACCTGCAGGGTGATTTAAATCAGTTCTTTTTCGTGGAAATTCAGGAGGCTATTCCTTGGGCAGAGTGAATTAAAGTGGGAAGTTCCATTTTCTCTCGTGGCCAAAGCAGAAAACAGATCTTCCAGCCAAGAGTCAGGATGGAGATTCTCCCTGGCCCTCCTTTTGTTGCTAATGTATTTCTAGGAGCACCGTTGGTGTCTTTTTTTTATGGCATTGGCCAAATTAACTTCAGGCTGGGCTTTGACCCTTATAATTTTGTCCCTGCAAAACCTCACGACTTGCCTGTAGTCCTCCTGAGTCACGGAAGGGGAGGCACAGCAGGGAGCTGAAGAAACGAAATGCTGCAGTGTAGCTCTCATACCCTTGCACTGCTGGGAACCTGATTCCACACACATGTATCATTCATTGTGATAATTACATCCAGGGGCACACGTAGTGATGCCTAAATCAGAGTCTTTTATATTGGAAAAGAGCTCCAGGATCACAGAGTCCAACCTTTAAATGGAACTAAACATCTCTGTTTCACTGGCAGTGGCTCCAAACAACATTGCATGAGGGTGAATGGATTATCCAACATACTGAGGAGAAATCCTGCTGTAATTACCAGTAAAAAAGGGGAAAATGCATGTTCAAGCATGTTCTAACCTCTTGTTTTGTGTTTTTTCCCCCTAACAGAGACAAGGAACCGGAGCTACAAATGGGAAAGACAAGACATCTGGTGAGAATGGTAAGGGTTGACTTTATTTCTGGATGGAGAATACTGAGTAAAACGCAACCAAAATACTTTTTACTGTAGTGACAGATGTCTGTAGTGAAGGCTTTGGTGTCATAACTTGCCTTTTGATTGTGTTTGAGAAACAGGAAGTGCTTCAGAGGGTTTGTTTTGTTTTTATTTTAAACCCTTTACTAAAGTAGAGTCTCTGTTCTGAGTGTGTACTGTGGTAAACCAAAGGACTTCCCAGAAATCAGAGCACAGACAAATGAGACTAAAACAAGATTAGATCTGTGTGGAAAGGATACCAAAAAACAAGGTGAGGTATTATGAGCTGCTCCATGAATGAGGAGGGTGAAGAGAAATGAAAGTTACAACGGATTTGCTCATAGAGTTTCTGCAGTGTGATTAATCCCACCTAATTTTAGGCCCAGAACTAAAATACCAAAGTTAGAATGCACTTGTTTAGAGCTCATTTGAGTGTTGCTAGAGAGAAGCTATGGATGGAGCAGCTCTCATGGAAGGACCAGATGGCAAAGAGGCTCTGAATTTCGTCACTGGAGTGAGGATGGACTCATCTCCACTCCTCCAAGGGGTGACTCACGGGGCTTTTTGAGACCTTAACAAAAGGGGCTGGCAGAAACCAATTTCAGCCCTTCAAGTGGCACAGACAGTTCTAATTAAAAAATGTTGAATTTTTTTTTCCCCCAGAAGAATGCAAAACTGAATTTTCAGGAAAACAGTAATTGTTTGGGGTTTTTTTATAGCTGAAATCTCATTTTATTTCCTGTAGGACCAGAAATGCTTTTCACATGAATGATAATTGATTAAAATCCGGCTACCATCAGAAACATTTTTCAAAGGAAAAGATGAAACAATTTTGATTTTTTTTTTAATGCACCCAGCTAAAATAGAGGCAGAAAGAGGATTGAACTATAAAATGTGCTCTCTGCTTCTGTTTGCTCATCCAGCTCTAATTAAAAGAATGTGTTCTAGCATCCATCCCATCCCCTGAAAAGCAGGAGGAAGCCGAGTCCCTTCTCCCCTGAAAAGCCAAGGCTTTTCCAAACGGGTCATTTAAGCAGTTATTTTTGATATGTGTTTTGGCCTTTTAAGTGTTGGTCAGAGTAGAATTTTTGGCCCTTTGAGGCAACACATCCTAGGTCATAAAGAGCCTTCTTTATGGATAGTTTTCCTATTACAGGGAGGTGACTTTCCCGTAAGGGCTGTTTGCATAATGTTTCAGTAAATGAAATCTGTAGATGATGCTCCCACTATGAGAAAACAGAAATTGGAGTGGAAAAAAAAAAAACCCAAATAAATATTTTGGCTTGTTATAGTGTCTTGAATTAGTGGGAACAAATGTACCCTGACAGCAAAGCAATTTGCATTTTCAAGTTAACAGGGGAGGAAAGCAAGCAAAATTATGTCAGCCATTCGGGCAGCATGGGGAGCATGTTTTTCTGTTTTCTGTTTGAGCACATTGTGAACTCAGCTCATTTGCCTTGAATTTCTTTCCCAAATAAAAACTTCTTCCCGAATAAAATCGTCCTGTTGTCAAGTTTAGCTTAGATTTACTGATCCTGCAGCCTTTTTAAAAGCAATTTTTTTTTTCTTAGTGGGGATTTTGAGTGAGCAAGGGCTGCATCATTAATCCAAAAATATATATGGTTCTAGTCGTAGCATAATTTTATGTATAACATAAACAGGCAGAGGCACAGTTAATCTTGGGCAAAGAGATACCAATTATTTTTTGTAATGAAATTATAGCAGAAAAGCTGTCACCTACATAAAACACAGGAGCAGCAGGGGAGATGGAAGAGAGTCCTCTGATCTCCCCAGCCCACATGCTTGCTTAAAAATAAAGCAGGATCAGAACTTTGAACCTGAGACTGAATGCTAAATCAAAGAAGCAGAAATGTGTAACTCTTTGTCCTTATTAGCTCTGTGTGGTTAGAACCCAAGTAGTGATTTATTGCTCTGAAAATTGGGGTGTGCTGTAAACCTACATACACAATATAAATCCACTGGTCCGTGTTTTTTTGGTCAGAAGTCTGCAATATGTCCATGTCTTAAATGTTATTAGCCTCTTCTTCAAGTGTTTGTTTCCCTGTTGAAAGGAAACTTTCCCTCTTGTTTCCCTCTTGTTGAAAAGGAGGGAGGCTGGAGAAACAAAAAACTCTTTCATCTTATAAAAAGAAATTTTAAAAAAAAGAAAAGTCATACTCTGACACTGTTTGCAAAGGCAAACTGGTCTGGTTGCTGTCTTTGTTCTTGTTTACAGATCAGGAAAAGCTGCTGAAAACTGGCCCAAATAGCAAATAAAGATGCTTGGCTTTTCTCAGGGTTTGATTCACACAGTGAGACACTGTGGGGTCGACCTTTGTGCATTGCAGTAGAAAATGAATTCTTGGTCCCCCTCTAGGTTAGGTTGAAACTGAAGAAAAAAAAATAATGACCATGGCAATCAGCAGTCTCCTTCTTTGAAGACATGTATGGCCTTGCTGTCACCGTGCAGCACACAGGGAAATTCAGTCTCTGAGGATTCCTTTTATAGCAGGGATAGTTTGGGTAGACACGAATGCATGTTCTTGTTTGACCTTCCCTAGACAGGAACAGTCCAGCCTTAATTGCATTTAGCTCCTACCCCCAGAGCAGCAGTGGCAGCTCTTAGCAAACATCCCTTCCGCAGCAGGGGCTGTGCTGCTGCACACACAGGATGGGTGAGGATGGAAGGGACCACAGGGGGACATCTGGTGCCACCTCCCTGCTCCCAGAGCACAGGGCACAGTTGTGTCCAGATGGCTCTGGAAATATCTGCAGTGAGGAGACTGCACAGCCTCTCTGGGCTCTGTTCAGGGCTGGGCCCTGCCCAGGGCAGAAGTTGTGCCCCCTGTGCAGGGAATTGCTGGGCTCAGGCCCTGCCCAGGGCAGAAGTTGTGCCCCCTGTGCAGGGAATTGCTGGGCTGGGCCCTGCCCAGGGCAGAAGTTGTGCCCCCTGTGCAGGGAATTGCTGGGCTCAGCCCCTGCCCAGGGCAGAAGTTGTGCCCCCTGTGCAGGGAATTGCTGGGCTCAGCCCCTGCCCGTCCCTCTGGTGCCACTGCTGGGCCCCGGAGCAGAGCCCGGGCCCTGCCCGGAGCCCTCCCTGCAGCCAGGGACACCCAGGGCTGAGGGCCCCTCTCCCTGGGGCTCCTCTCGAGGCTGAGCAGCCCCAGCTCCCTCAGCCTTTCCTGGGCACGGAGATGCTCCGGGCCCTTGCTCAGCCCCGCAGCCTCCGCTGGCCCCGCTCCAGGAGCTCCCTGGCCCTGCTGGGCTGAGGAGCCAGAGCTGGACACGGCACCCCAGAGGTGCCCCCAGGGCTGGGCAGAGGGGCAGGATCCCCCCTGACCTGCTGGGAATGCTCTTCCTAATGCACCCCAGGATACCATTGACCTGTTTGGTCCCCAGGACACTCTGCTAGCTCAGGGACAGCTCAGTGTCCCTCAGGACTCCCACATCCTTCTCCAGCAGGTCACTCCCAGGCTGTGCTGCTGCCTGGGGTTATTTATTCCCAGATGCAGAACCCTGTATTTGCCCTGGTTGAATTTCAGACAGTTCTCTGCCCATCCCTCCAACCTGTCAAGGTCCCTCTGAAGGGCTGCACAGCCCTCAGGGAGATCAGCTGCTCCTCCAAGCTCTGTGTCATCATCAAACTTGCTGAACAGGCTTCTGCCCCTTCATCCAAGTCATTGATGAACAAGTTAAACAATCTGGGCCCAGTATTGAACCCATAACCTCACTGGGACCTTGAAGGACCTCAGTCTACCTGAAACCCAAGAGATACTTACTTGTGAAAGTGCAAATTTAACTTATAAACCTGTTACGTAACGCTGTTCTCTGTGGAAGAAAATCCAAAGGGAAGACAGCACTACTATTCCCACACATCTCAGTGTGGGATAAGAAGCTGTAATTTCCTTTATGCTCACCTGGTTTGATTAGTCGGGACAATCATATTTGCAGATGCAAACATGAAAACAGACTGTTCCCCTCCTGACTATTCTTAGTCAATAAGTGATTCTTCTCTGTGACCTTGGCAATGTCACAAAGTTCCTTTGTAGGTTAACACTTGTCACTTCTTGTTCTGTTTCACATTGCCCTGTGTTGTTTTTTTCTTGTGGTGTAATTTGCAAGCTGCTCGCATGCAATCTACTCTTTAATAGCCCTGCACAACTGCCAGGGAAACAATTGCATCAGAACCAATTATTTCTATCTTCAAATTTAGAATCACTCTTTTTCCTATTAATAGATCTCGCCCTGTCTTCTCAAAGTACATAAAGCATGTGATTATTAATTGGTCTTAATAATTTTTCTTGGAAGATGAGATTTATCATTCAGTAACATGAATATTTATAATAACAAAGTAAGTGTTTTTATGGGATGAATTCTATGCCTTCCTGGCTCTGAGTGAAATGAAAATGAGTAGGTTTTGCATGAACTGAGATGTTATGGTGGATTAATCCAATCACAGCAAGATGGTCAGTTGTATTTTCAGTTTCTTCTCATTCCCAAACACTTGTCAGTGTGTGAGCTCTGCTTTGGGGCATTCAGAAAATTATACATTAATAAATATTCTGTGTCTCAACCTGTCCATGGGATGCCTCTACATAAAAATGAAGATACAGTAGAGTTAATAAAATAAATACTTATATTTTACATCTAAAATGGAGTCACTTCAGTCTGAATGCTTCTATAAAAGATTAAGGGTAATGGTAAATAATTGTAAAGCAATCCTGTGTTAGAGAACAGAGATCTCTCTCTAGTAAGCTTTCCTGGTAGAGGGGTGGGCATCTTGCAATGTTATCAGCAGTCCATTCACCCACTTCCTCTACTCAAGAAATTTGGGAAATTCTGCTCACTACACTCAGGAATAAAAAAAAAGTCTTGCCAGATCCGACAGAGTGAATAATAATCTTCATAGTTATTTATGTAGAGTGCTTAGCTTAATAGAGCTTCAATTCCTGGCTAGAGGCCAGGATCATTATTGTAGTGTGGGCTAATATAAATATCTCTTTAAGAACTCAGAATTAATTTTCCACTAATATTCTCCAATGACTGCGTAAGAAATGTGCTGTTTTTGGGAACAGCCCTACAAATAAACTTACTGGTGGAAAAAACGATTTTGCGGAAGGGAGGGGAACACATGAGGGTAATTTGTATAAATATTCAAAGGACCTCATGGAACATGGTTTGCTGTATCTTCATGGGCCTGGAGGTCACATTTTTTAGTCCAAGGAAAGGACAGAGCCTGAACTGCTGCATTGCAATGCCTCGTGCATTTTCTTTCCCACAAACCATTGCTTGTTTGGAAAAAGATGAATCTTAAGTATTGCAAGTAACTGCTGAATCGATGTAAGAAAAACCACCCTAACCCATTCAAACTGCTGCTCTCTGATATTTCACCCCCACGGCACTAATCAGAAGTTAGGATGGGGGGTATTGGATGAAGGTAATTAATACTGGGTTTTCCTGGGTGATAGGTAGAGAGTTGGCAGGGAAGTTAGCTTGCCTTGTCTCTTTTCACTATGGTGGAAATTGTCTCCTCCCTTTTAAGTGGTGCTTCAAGGGATATGAGCTCCCAGTAATGCAGTCTCTCTTATTCTACTTCCAGCCTGTATCAAAAGCCAAATTCTGTCTTATCTCATCCAGTCTAGCCGGTACTAGTGGGGATTTGGGAAGTGAAATGAGACTGGTTTGTTGTACCTCATCCCACATCTCTTAAAATAAAAAGTCTGTGCCTCAGCAACATTCCCAGACATGTCTGCAACCACCAAATACCATAACACCTTCACAGAGCCTAAATTACAAAAGTGTCTGAACCCTCAGCACGGTTACATAAGTTGTGCTCGGTCATGTACAGATCACTCAGGCTCAGAGAGAGGTGCAAAAATCCTGTGGGAACTCAACACTCTGATCTGGAGCTGAGGGTGGATCAGATGAGAGGAGAAGTCGTCCCAAATGAACAGTTCTAGATGAATCCCACGTCAAGACATGGCAAAAACACTGCAGGAAACTGCTGAGTGTCAGTTTAGGCACTTGCCTAGGGACAGCTGCACAGAAAGTTTGCCCAGAACCAAACCAAAGATGTCTCAGGTCTTCTCCTGGCCTGGATTTCTTCCTTTGCCCAGCCTGGTGTGCTCATCAAGGAACGTGCCCAAGGAATGTGCCCATCCCTGCAGGGCTCAGCTAAAGGCACACTGAGCCTTTAATAACAAGGCTCTGGGATTCAGATCTTCCCTGGAGAGGATGCTGAAAGGAAGAGGAGGGAATTATACATGAACTTTATTTCCTCTCCTGGGTGAATTTCCATTTCTGGAGGCCAGGGATGAGCATGAGTCCTCTCCAGAGGTATACTGTGTGCGTATTTATTTGGGGCAGTGATGGCAATGAAGGATTGTTCACAAAAATTCTCTGATCAGCAATTTTTCGTGTTTATCCAGAAACAAAAAACTTCTGAAGTGACGATTTTTATGACTGTTTGAGATTATGTGGGCACCTTCTGCACTGAGACTTCACCTACACCCACGTGTGCCTGTCCATGTGCAGTGACCATCTGGTTTCATGGAGAGCAGCCTCTGGAGGAGTTTAATCAATATATCTGAATTAAACTGAAATACTTCTAAAAGAGTAGATATTGTTCTTATTTTTCTGTTATCTGACAAAGTTGGCTTTGACACTGTGCATTACAGCTGCACCTCATCTGGTAACGAGGAGCTTTCATTTTTTAAATGTTTAGGCAGAAGCATCTTGAAAAAATGATTGTATTAAAAGTTTCATCAATTAACAGCAGTGCTCTTGTAGTCTGGCCTGTGTCCTGGCTCTGGAATTCCCCACAAGTTTTCATTTTGTGTATCATTTATAACCACTCTCGTGACTCCCAAATAAGTCCATCTTCCCACGCAAATATAGCACTATCCACAGGAAGGATGGCTGGCTGTATGTTGCTATATAATGTTAATTACGCAGCTTTTTCTTGCATCTTTCAGGTTTCTTTTTTTTTTTTTTTTTAATGCAGAAGTCCCACAAGGAAAAAAAATACAGAGCAGAACAACAAAACCATAGAATAACAATTTCAGCTTTTTAAACCTGCTTATTAAAGACTTAAAAAATGGGAAATTATTCCAAAATATATTTCTCTTTTTTTTTTTCTTTTTCCCATAGAGGAAAATGCTCCTATTAAGTGGTACCTTTGACATGGAGAATCTTCACACTCAATACTCCTGCTCCCAATGAATCTGTCGAGGTACTTATATGGTCCTCACCACCATAGTAACTGAGTGTCTTCCAAGTGTTTAAAAATAGAGATAACAATAACAATTCTTGCCCTGGCCCACCTCTTTCTTTCCAGCTTGCTAGGAGAACAACTTGATTAATTTATGGGATCTTTGTTTTGCACACAGTGCCTGCACACAGCTCGGGAGCCTTGCGTGCCCGCGTGGATGCGATGTTCCCAGACCGAGCGCATCCAAAAATCCGGCTGCATTTCTAAAAATGTGCGAGATGAACACATGTATAGGAGTTATATATATTTCTATACGGTCCCTCCCAGTCTGCTCCTTCGCAGGAGGTAGAAGTCAGTAGAACTGCAGCATTCCTGCAGTACTGAGATCAGGAGCAGCCCAAGGAAATCATCATGAGGTGCCTCATTCCGTGGGCATTTGAGCACCTGAAAGTTGGTGGTAGCCCAGCTCCTTTCTGAGAAGCTGGCTGGAAAATCAGCCAAGGTCATTAGGGGAAAAAAAAAAAGTCATTGATTAGAAATGAAGAAAAAATCAAATTAAGTGAAAGAAAATAAAGCTGCGGTGATGCCTGGTGGGTTTTGCCTTTTGGATGAGTCATAAATACTCTGGAGTTTCCATCAAGTGTTAATGAGGAAAGACAGAATTGAAATGATGCCTTTGACAAGTGCCATATTTCTTCTGGAAATCAGTCTGTAATTATCAGTGAGCTGCCTGACTGTGCACCAGGGAGCAGGAGCCTTCTTTCCACGACTGGCACGTAACTGGCTGGCTGCCACAAATGTGCACTGCCTGGAAAATGGGCTCTCCTGAGACAAGCAGCCTTTAGTTCTGCCTTGGAGCTGGTGGTGACCCAGAGGGAGGGCACAGGTCAAGCCAGCCCCTCAATAACCCTATAAAGCTACCTCTGAAATGAATCTGCCCCTGCATCATCAAGGGTGGTTTGGGGTGTGTCAGGATTTGAGTCAGTGGGATATGGGAATATTTACACTGGGAATCCATGGAGCTGACTGGCACAGCTTGGAGATCGCTCTCTCCACGTTCCCCGACACTAACAACAGATGATTAAAAGGCTACAAGAGGTGCATATAGCTGAGCAGCATGTTTTTTTAATTTAGCGGAAGTGAAAAATGAAAGAGCAACACAATCAATGCCCAGCAGTGGTTACCAGGATTTACTGTTGTGGAAACATCACTTTTCTTTTTGACTGTACACACACGACTGTACACGGACCTGCTTTGCTTCACACCACAGGCTTTTGTTTTCTTCTCACTCGGGTTTGAAAATGGAATGAAAATACTTTCCTACATACGAGTTCCTCCGTTAGCAATTCGGTAAATGATTAATCTTTTTTTCTTTTTTTCTGAAGGTTTTTAAGATTTTAATTTGTAGCACACAGCTGTCTTGCGGCGCTTAGCTCGATGCTCCAAAATTAGCTTGTAATTTGGTGTTATCAGGCTCCCTTGTGCAAGCAGGCACCAGAATTTAGAACAACAGGAGTGTTACAGACATGATGAAAATGTGCTCCTTTGCTGAACTGGTGGCCGGAACAAAAAGCAGTCAGGGCTGCAGGAAGGAATTAGATGCTGCATCAGGAACCAGCACAACACTTCACCTTCAGTCCCCGTGCTCAGAGATTATTTCAGGACCTTATGTAAAATGCTTAGGTTGCTTGTCCAAGGGAAGAGAGGGGTGTCAAAGTCAGCCCCACACATGTCTCAGGTTCCTATGCCTCTCTATATAAGTTTGGGGTGAAATTCTTCATATCTGGCTCTTTGGGTGCACATCTCTGTGAGAGACCTAAAGCTCCGTCTGTTCTCAACAGAGAAAAATGTATTTTTTTTGTGACATGGTGCTTATCAGAATGAGCTCCCCTGGAGAGCCTGGTGTTCACAGATCTTAATCTGATTGAGGCTTCTAATTTGCTTAGCCCTCCCAAGGCTGAGGAATTTGTGGGTAATACTAACATTAAAAAAATAATAAAAATAATACAATAAAATAAATAATAAATATAAGAATTCTTTGTCTATCTCTAGAGTTAAGTGGATGCTCAGCAGGGTATTTCAGAATGTCTGGTTTGGACCTGGGCATTTAATTTCTCCTTAAATCCACCTCAAACAGCTCTATCCTTATTCAGGTTTGACTTATCCTGACCACCTCGTGCCAGCTCTCACAACCATTTTCTCTGTGGAAATATGGATGTGAAAACATCCAAGTATTTTCTGGCTTGATGGTTTTGTTAGCCAGGATACTGGATTTGATGGCAGCATTTGCTTTAGCCAAGTACTCTTAGTACTGGTTCATTTTTCCCCCAGCCCACAGTGGGTTATGAATAGGAAAGACTGAGAAAAGTACATATTTTCCAAGGAGGAATTTCCAAGAACAGAAGAAAGTTGGATAGCACCGGATATGGAAAAGGCATTTTGAAAGTCACAGTGGAAAAAAAAAAATTAGGGCAGGGTGCTCTGGCAGCTCCTGGGAGATGGTGTGGGTATTCCAGAGCTGGAAATCAGCTCTCAGCACTTCTCCAGGGTCTCACAGTGACATTATTTAATCACCGTTGATGAATGAGTTCTCTAACTGTATTTTGAGTATCTCATCTTTCATTCTAATTTATACCTAAAACCCCCTGAGACTGCTGGTTGACTCTAGGTGGAGAAAGCATTAATTATTCCTTAGGTTTTAGTGAAACACTGGCACTCCACAGTGACCAATTTACTACTCCTCTAAAAGCTGCCAATAAAAAATGGACATGTACAAATATATTCATTAGCACAAACTAATTAAAACCCAGGCTAATAGCCAGGAACACAACACGTTGTTGCAGGATTTTGGAGTTCATTATGTGCCCGTGCTAATCCAACAGCAACTATCCCTGCAGCTCCTAATCTAAGTTAAAGATCTCGTACTGACAGACACTAAAATTTAGTTTATAGTGCCTGCAGACACTGCAGAGAGTTTCTGACCCAGGTGTCTGACAGGAAACAGGGATTGGCCATGGAGAAAATTCTGGGCTACAGGGATTAGCTGTGGAGAAATTCTGGGCTACATCCTTTGTTGTGTGGTAGAACCGAACAGAAGGGTGGGAGAGGTGAGATGAATTAAGCCTGAGGAGTTGTTTATCCTTCTGGCCTTTGATTCCAGAGCTGAGTGTTGGTTATCAGGTGTGGTACCTTGGAGGGAAGATGTGGATAACACCTGTGTATGTTCCTAACCTCCAGCTGCATTCGGGGCTGTCCTGGGCAATGCTGGGAGCACATAACCCCCCGTGCTGGCTTATCCAGGTTCATACAGCACACGTGAGGATCAGATAACCTCCTCCTTTTCACCTCAAATAACCATGAGCCACAACCCATCAAGGGAAGGGTATTGAGATAGAGCTGAGCTGGATCCAAGGCTGTTCAGTGTGCTGGGTCTAGCAGCCAGAAGAATAATACCTAGCAGAAAATGTGCGTTGTGGTCTCACCTAATGATTGTATTCACCAAGCAGGCAGCTGCATTTGCCACTGGCAGAAATTTCTTGGTGACCTTTCCAGTGAATCTGTTCCCAACAAAAGTCTGTGTCTCTGGTGAGAGCTCTGTATCTCTCGTGTGAGCAAAGATGTGGAAAATCTGGGGGGAAAAGCATTCCTGGCTTATTTTAGCCAAGAAGTTAAGAAGACAAATGGAAGAAGTGTAGGTTTGGATCTTTTCTGTCAAAGGGTGATGGATGCTGTCAGCAGAGGGCAAGACGTGGGCTTTGCCAATCAATCATTCTCTCCATCAGCACTGCTTGGTCTCATCTCAGATAAACTTCTTTGGCCTAAATTCCTTCCTCTGTCAAATTAAAGAGAAAGAAATAGCTTTTCTAGACCCCAGTGGGGAGAAGTTTGGAGATTAATGATCCATAAACAATAGTCTATATTCCTGTGCCATTCGCCCAGCGGGACCAGGTGTGGGAGGCTTGGTGGACATTGCCTGCTGGACCTCTTTGAAGCTTTTCCCTGTGCCAGAGAAAACGGTCACAATTCTTGTTTAACTATTTATGGTTTTCACAGGAGGGATCACAGAAATAAAGAGCAAAAGACTTCAGTCATGAGATGGCATCCTCCGGAGGTCCCTCAGCTCAGAACCATTCCATTATGGAAGAACATCAAAAAGAAAATATAATTTTTGGCAATTCCCCCCCTTCCTCCCCATGCCACGGGCAAACCTTGGGAAGAACAGAGTCTAGGAGCTGTTCTCAGATGCAGCAGAATTAGTGTAGATTTTTGGTCTCTATTCATCATCTTAAGAAGATTACTGCAGCTAACATTAGCATTTTTGCTATTACATGGTGGACTGGCTGAAGTCCAGACTGAGTTGGAATTAGAATACTTCTTTCTTTCCTTTTATTTGTTCTTTTTTCTTCTTGCAGTAGAAGATGATGGACACAAAAAAAGCCCAGCACCAAGGGATACCAGTGCTTCTTTGTAGTTTCTCCTGGCTTACCTGTTTGTGTGAGCTTGTAATTTCAACTCAGTTTGGTTCTAAGTTTCAGGTTGAAAGGAAATTAAATATAAGCACATCCACAACTGCCATTGTTTTTGAGTGAATACTCTGTGAGACCACTAACAAGTTGTTGTTTTCCTCTCCAAACTATAAATAGAGCCAAATTTACTTGAAACTTGGTGTGGAATTTTTTATAACTACCATAAACTTGACCCTTGTTTCGAGCTTCCCACAACTCTTTGGACATCACAGAAATTTTCTGTGGCTGTAAGTAGTTTTCTGCAGGAATCTGCAGTACTATGGTGTATATTTGGGGCTGAATTTCTTGACCGAACCTGCAGAGTAGAAAAACCAACAATTAACCTGAGCTGAGTTAGCGAGCAGCTGCTTCTATTCTGCTGTGTGTTTGTGGGGTTTCTGGCCTGGCGGCAAAAGGCTGAGTTTACTTTTGTTTATTTCAGTGTAATTGCTGAGATAGGGAGTGATGCAGCCCAGAGCTGCCAGCCTCCTTTGCTGCTGTCAGGGATACCTTTTGTTGTTGCAAGTGACGCTGTCTGAATGTGACAAAACACTTGATAAGCTTGGCCAAGCGTGCCAGAAAACAAAACAAAACAAAAGGAAAAGCAATGTGCACTTTTCAGTCCAGGCAGTTCAAAAAACCCCAGGGTGTTCTGCCCGCACCAGTGAGTTGTTTCAGGAGAAAAACTGATCGATTCGGTTAAAAAAAAAAAGAAGAAAGTTTTGTTTTTTACTAGTCAGGAGAGGCTGCACAGATTGAGGTAAGCACTAGAAAACACTCAGACCCTCGGTGCACATTGGCAGAGCTCTTCTGGCAGTGGTTTCTGCTGGTTTTTTCAAGGCCCAAGACACATTCGCTCATGATATTGAAGGTTTTAACCAGTCACTGGCTTGTATAAGTAGATATTTTCTTGCAGGAAGGAACCCTTGTCACGGGCAACAAGTGAATGTGTCTCTCGGAGCGGTGCAGTGGGTTGCTCCAGGGTGAATCCAAACTCCTGGTCCTTCCTGCCAGGCAGGCCAGGCTTCCACGACGGGTCAAGTTATTTATTCCTTACTTCCTTCATAAAACCTGAGGTTTTCCTTTCATCTTTTCCACAAGGAGGGTCTTCTCTGTCTGCTTCTCTTCCTGTCTCCCTCGTTTCTTCTGTCTCACCTCTCATTCTTTCTCCTCCCCCCAAGAATTTTGTGTCTCTTCAGCACAGCCGGGTCAAGTGCTGCTTCTCCCTCTAACTGCCTAATTTTCCCTCCTGTTTTCCCAGGCAAATTTGCATTCTAGGTCATTAGTAAGGAAAATTCATTTGCCAAAAAGAAGGTTCCTGACTAATGCTCTAACTAGGGGTCATCGTGACCCTCACCTGAACCTTCTCATTTGTCTCCAGCCTCACAAAACATTTCCAAGAGTAGGTTTAAGCAAGGGCCGGGTGAGGAGTCACCTGGAAGAAGAGAAACACAAGCAAGAGACAAAGCAGTTTTTAAAGGGGCAGAATTAGAAACGAGAAGGCTTCTAGTTGTTCTCTCTCTGGGAAGGAAGGAAGGAAGGAAGGAAGGAAGGAAAGGAAAGAAGGAAGGAAGGAAGGAGTAAATAATTGTGTTTCCTGAGCAAAAGAGGAGTAAACAAGAATATTTAATTGGTTCTGTTTACGTGCAGATCTGCAATTGGAGCAGTACAGATGATTAGGTGTGTTTTAGTGGAACAGGGACTGGGGTGTGCTGTATCCTGTGCATTCTGCACATGCCAGCACTTTGGAGGCAGTGAGGGATGGGAATCCAAACTTAAGTCTTTCCTTGCACCAACCCAGCTTGTGTTTCCTGAAGCAGGGGTGTTGGGACCCAGAACACCCCCCTGGCTGCCCTAGGGTGTCAAACACCACGGCAGGAGGGGCTAAGACCCATTATGATAGCTCAAAAAAGGACAGCTTTTGACCTTAGCCCATGGGAAAAATTGCCAACTTTATGGGAAGAATTACAGGCTACAAAACTGGAAAAAAGATAACGGTGTAATTATCACAGGGTGATGGTACGTGACATTTGGGGTTCTCAAAATGAAGGATTTTGGGCGGTGCCCCTGATGTCCTTTGCTTTCTTCTTCTTCTTCTTCTCTACCCTCCATGTTATGCTGTGACAGTGGCACAAATACATTGGTCAAGGTAGACCTGACCTTTTTCAAATTAATTGGTATAAAATAATAAACAAGGACGCGTTTTGGAAGAGGGTTGGAGCTCCAAAGCCTTAGAAAAGGTGTGAGCCGGCCCATCCAGGGGCACTTAGCAGGGGTCTCAGGTTGTAAGCAGCTCTGCAGCAAGCCAGCTGTGGTGGCTGTTACCAAGCTTAGAGATAAGAAAGAATAAACATCTCTGAAACAAGCACCTGCGGACTCCGTCTTTTCGTGGGGCTCTGAGAATGGACTTTTAAGAAAATTAGCCGGGTCACAACTGTACGGGCAACCAGCCCGTAACACAGGGGAAATGCATGAAAGGTTTAGTCCTTCCTCCAGATGCTCGTAAGCTCATGTCCTTGTAATCCTCAGAAACTGGGGGAGGAAGAACGGATCTGTCTAGATCAGAAAACACAGGCTGGAGAGATGATTTGAGGTTGACCAGCCGTGTGTGTCAGCCCAGCTGCTGCTTCTGATCAGGTTTATTGACAACCTGACATGTCTGTAAATCCAGACACACCTTAAAAAGTGCCTGCCAGGGTTTTAATTCACACAAGGGAAAATGTTTTATAGAGAGTTTTTAAATGAGTAGCAGAGATAAGTGTGAGGGAAATCCTCAACATAGAATGTGTAAAGGACTACTCAGATGAATTTTTGTCTTCCATGTAATCATTTTAAGCGACTCGACTGTTTTCAGGTTTTTTTCCCGTGCTTAAATCTGCAAGAAATCATTGGCAACTCTCAAAACACCAGCAGAGTAACATTCACCCTCTGGTTTTGATCCCTTGTAAAGATTTTCCAGCTATCCATAACTTTTATTTCATTTAGTTTACATTCCTTCACTGCTATTATATGCACTTATTTTGTTTATTGCAATCTGGACTGGTGGCAAGGCCGATTAACAGCTGCTGAACTCCGCTGGTTAAAAGCTCCCTTTTCAGTTGTACACAACCTTGCCAAAATCCAATTGCTCAGGCTGAAATTTGTCATTTTGATTGCCTGCCTCAAGCGGAATTATTTTGGAAGGGTTCAGCAAAGTCATTCCAGTAGTTTCCAAAAATGAGGCTTGAGCAAAATGTTAGCACATCAAGAAATTAAAAACAATTTCTGGTGGCCTTTTGTCTGACTGCTTTGAGCCTTTGTCACTTTGAACAGAAATGTAAGATTTGTCATCTGGGATGTGACTTTTCTATCTCTTACAGAGGCCGAGTTATAAATGTTTAGAAGGACAAGTCTTACATTTGTGTGAGTTCAGTGAAGCAGTTAATTATTTTTTTTTCCATGAATACTCAACATCACTATGCCAAATAGTAAACACTAAAGCAATTAAACCAACACTGTCTTTGAAAGGCTTAAGGAAATTGTAGTTTTCCTTAATTGCTGCTACATTCAGCGATGCTTTGGCCAGGAGCTGAATCCAAGGGCAGGGTCGTGCCCTTTCTGTTCTCCCAAAACATCACAACTGCTTAGGAAAAAATATGCCTCCTTCCTTGGAAGCAGAGGGTCCCAGAAGCTGGAGCAGGGAGGTCAAAGGATGGAATGACAAAGGAGTTCATTAGGTCTCATCAGGAAGCTGGAAGCACAGAGGATTAGGCAGGATTTGATACTTTTGGATGGAAACTGGGACTGGGAGTGAGGAGTGTGAGCTGGGATGTGAGAACTGGAGGAGGGCAGGAGTCAGCTGGTGTGGGAAGGGGGCTGGGCTGGAATTTTGAGCTTAGGGAATGTCCTGGTGCAGTTTTGGGGAGCAGGAGAAGCCAAATAAAGACGCAGCATTGTTGAGGTCTGCTGGGAACCGTGGTGACCATCTGGGCTGGGGGAGAGCTGGGGCCAGCCCTGAGCTGGGACAGAGGAGGTGGAACAGGAGTAGCCACCGCATCTGAAGGCAGCAGAGTTTTCTCATTGTTATTTTCCCATCAGCTTTATGAATCCCACCCAAAAACTGCACGTCATTTCCTTTCCTGCTGATTCAGGAGCAGGACAGCAGCCTCCCACCTCTGCCAGTTACTCCATTCAAACTGGTGTTGGATTTAACAGTTCCAGGCAGCCGTGCTGAGGAGCCACGTGGGTGTCCATAGGTTGTATCAAAATACTTTTTGCTTTAAATCTAGGAAACACTGTGCTCCTAAGACCATGAAAGTTTCAATGTCAAAATTTAAAGTTGTCCATTCGGTGATTCAGTTCATTTTGCCTAATGGTATCAGTTCATTTTGTCATTTATTAACTTTCTCATGTTCAACTTTGCAACCTGAATGTTCTTTTAAGATAGCTTTATGTGTGCAATAAACTTACAGCTGAAGCAGGAGGGAAACCTTTATTCCCTGGCCTCAGTTGGATTTTCATGTCAATTAGTCTATCTGGCACTGGGTTTAATAACTTTCTAATTGCAATTGCAGCACTTAGCTAAATCAATGGCCACCCCTCCAGATAAAATTGATTTTAAATAGCCGTTGTTAAAAGGCATCAGGTGAAAACTCAGTGAGGTGAAAAGCAAGGTAAGATGAATAGGAACCCTCCTTTTCTTCTCGACAGCTCGTATTAACAAAGCTTGCTTTTTGTTTTGTTTTGCCTTGACATGTTTTTGCATTAAAAAAAAATTAAAAATTGAACTTACAGAGGAAACTTTCCGAGCTTCCTTTAAGATGGTGCAGGATGGGAGGATTAAAAGGGGAAGGAGGCAGGGAATGCTGCAGGTGACAAAAGGGATTTGTTCCAGCTCTGAGGACTGGAAAGCAGCGAGGCTGGAGGGCCAGTGCGGTACCTCGCAGCTCGGAAATGCACCACGCTTCCAGCACGTACAACCTTCCTTTGTGTCCTCAGCGTTCTGTGTGGGTTTGTTAAGTGCACCATCTGTCAGCATAACGAGACCATTTTCACTTCCCTGCTCCATAACCTCCTGATGTAGATGAGGAGCTCGGAATATGGACCTGCTTTCTCCTTTCACAGGGGTTTTATTGGAAAAACATGCTCGCTTTTACCCACATAAAAAAAAAACCAAACCCCTACAAAGGTGTGTGGGTGTGATTAATCAATACACAGGCTATAAAAAGGTGGATACTCCTCCTTGCTACACACCTGAGAATAAGCCCACTGCAAGGCAGCCTTGATGATCTACACTTTAGTCAGGTGCTTGTCAGAACACAGAACTGCACTCTTAGGGGAGGACAACCCCTCCACCCTTTATCTGAAATAGCATCGAGTTAAAAGAGGATGTTGCTGAGTCAGTGCCTGGGACCTGGAAGGTTTGGAATTTTATTTTCTTATGAGATGGGGGAAAGGGGGGAAAAAAAAAGCAGAAGCAGGATTTGAAGGACTGTCTAGTCGCTTTGGAGCCCAACCTTGCTCATTATCTTTGCTGCTTTGGAAAGGCTTGGAAAATTACATTAACCTACAACCATCAGTCCTCACTCAATAAATACAGAGGCTAAAGGCAGGGACAAGAAATCCCACAGAGCTTTGGTATTGACTTGTTAGAATTCCAGGCTTTAGCCTCCCAGTACAGTAACTGCCTCTAAGTAATGAGCAAGCTGCTCAGGACACCTTGCCCGTCTGGATTCATTCCCCCCTCTTTTATAGGATCTCTTCACTGCCATTTTTTGCTCCCTTATGCTAAACAGTAAATTGTCCTATGTGGCAATAAGGTCTTTTCTATTAGTCTGGGAGAGGAAATTAGTGGGAGAGCAGAGCTGTGCTCCAGTTCTTCCTCGGAGCCAACAGTCGTGTCCACCTCAGCATCAGTTTCCACGGCAGGGGAGGGGAAAGAAAAACACATGACAAGGATGTGGGGTTGTATTTCTTCCATCAAGGAACGATGAAGCAGTAACTTTTGTGTGTAATTGTGCTGTAAAAGCCGAATTCTCGGTTGAGTGCACCATGCTGGGGAACTGCACTAGGAGGTGGTCACTGTGCTTTTTTGAGCTCTGTGTGCAGATCCCCGGCTCATGTCAGTGTTCCTTGGCTTGGATCAGCCATGAGAATCATGGCAATACCTTTTAAAGGGTCCTTGTCTTCTACGCATGGACACCCAGCACATCTGACTCACACATTTTATTCTTCCTGCATTCTCAGCCCTGTTTTGGCTGCCTTTGGCACATGCTGGCTGCAGCGAGGTTCCTTGGAGCACCTCCACCCTTCAGGATGGCAGCAGCCATCACCTGGCTCATTCTTAGCTCAGTAGCAGAGCAGAGGTTTGGTGTTTGCAGTAGCTGGTGAATTCAATTACAGTTCTCACAGAAACTGTCATTTGGCTGCTTGTTCACATGAAGCATTTGATATTGCTTGTCTTGGTGTTAACTGTAAGCCCTTATTAGAAGTGTATAAGGAGTCTTATTGATGTACACTTAAAGGCACACAGTGTACACAAAAATTCACTATCTCTGAATTAAACTGAAAGGAGAGCGAGAGATGCTGATACAGGGTTTTTTTGTCTGTTCAACTATACTTCTATAAAAAGAAAAATGTATGCGCACTGTTCAGTCAGCTCCTGAGGGAACATGAGAGGATCCAGATCAGCTGCACAACTGGCAGCCTCCCTGGCCATCTCAGCAGAGGGAACAAATGTGCATTTCGACCCTCTCTTGAAGGTGAGCTGTTCTCTCCTTCTCCATCCCATGGGATCAGAGCACATGAATGGAATTGTGCGAGAAGGTGTGCCTACCTTTATTTTATTTTCTTCCGTCCTGGAGCAAACAAGATTTCTTAGCTGCTGCAGTTTCAGTGTAGTACCTTCCATAAGGGCTAAATAATTCATTTGATGAGAAAGAGTGTCTCATGAAATAGCAGATAAGTGTGTTCACCTGAAATTCTACAGTGTGTAGCTCAGGCACCACTCAGGCTCAGGCGATGTAACTCATTTAAAGAACAATATCTACATCGGAACCAGTCGCTCTGAGCTGCCTTTATAACTTACAGAGAACTAACCAGAATAGGAAGGGGATTCAAGGGTGAGATTCACGCTGTCCAAAAATGTTGGAATTGCACCCTTGGAGTCCTTGCTTTTCTCCATTGGTGTCTTTCTAAACACTTGCAAGTTTGGCTTCCTTTACAGCTGGGCTTGATGATCTTAAAGATCTTTTCCAACCTAAATGGTTCTATGATTCGAAGTTAGATTAAAGATGGGGTTTTTTCCCTTAGGAATTGGCCAGAGCTTTTTACCTAGAATCTGGTTTTGAAATGTTTGGCTTAATGAGCTTCTGCAGAACATGTAACATGGCTTTCCAAGTGGCTCTTGGGCAAGACAGCCTGGAACACACTGACAATAGCCTCCAGCATGTAATTCCTTCTCGTCCTCTTTCAGAGCCACATTGCCACTGCATCTTAATTTATCTCCCCTGTGCTGCTGTTTCAGTGTTATCCTACATTCTCCTGAGGAGCCCCTCCTCTCTTCCTAAGAAAGTTAAGCAAGCCAGCCTGCAGGGGAAATAAACACAGAATGTGGCTTTTTGCGTTCAGTGGAGACACGGTAAACTCAAATTAATGATTCTGTTCGGGTAACAGCCCAAGCAAAAGAAAACAGTGGAAATTTCCTAGAACCAACCCTCCTGCAACACGGTTTCTTTGCTTTACGGTGGAAAACTACAGCTGGGTGACTGCTTTCAGGAGTCAGAGATGTTAGAATTCTGTACCTTTTGTGAGAAAATTTCATTCTGTGGAACATTCAGTAAGACTTACGGTCAGACCCAATCTATCCAGCACTCGGGCTGAACTTGTGGATGCTGGAGCAGAAGTCACAAAGCCAAATGATGCAGGAGCATGTGAGACCCACTGGCAGGCCAAGTTTCACGGTGAATCGATGTCCTTTAGAGTATCCTGGTCTTTGCTCAGGCTGAACTACCTTGGAGCTGCTCCAGAAGCCTGCATTTTATATCCATCACATCTCTCGGGCTCTCCTGAAGGGTTGAGTTTGGTTTTACGGAGGGGTGACAAACTTTCTTTTGCCAAACACTCTACTGAAAGAATGTCTCAGAGCAGGTTTGTTCATCCCAGCCTATTTTTACCCTGGGACAATTCTGTTCTGTTGCTAAAGGACTCCGGATACTTCCTTGGGCATTTTTAACCTCACAAGCTCCACTTCTACACTATAATTGCCCACTTCCCTCCACAAACATCCCCAAACTGGCAGGTAGTGCAAGGTGTTAAAAAAACGTGGTACATGTATTAAAGCAGTGGCTTTTTTGGGGGTGTAATTATGCTAAATTAATTATCCTGTCGCAGCATGGAGCAGTGCCCATGGTTGTGCAAATAAAAGCTGCACTGTGTGGCCATTATTAACGTTGTTTGTTTCTTACACTTAATCTGTGCAGTAAAGTGAGTGCTTCATACTGATAGTATTTACAAGGCTTAGAAGATACTGAAATAGAATCATAGAATGGTTTGGATTGGAAGGGTTCTTCAAGCTCATCTCATTCCAGCCTCCTCTGCCATAGGAAGGGAACATCCACTGTCCCAGGTTGATCCAAGCCCCAATGTCCAACCTGGCCTTGGACATTTCCAAGGATCCAGGGGCAGCCACAGCTGCTCTGGGCACCCTGTGCCAGGGCCTGCCCACCCTCCCAGGGAACAATTTCTTCCATAATAAATCCTTTGCTTTGATATTGAGTGGCAAAGCTCAGTTCCTGTACCTTACGCTCTGCACCTCTGAGTGTGGGATTAAGTCGTCTGTAATTAAAACCCGTGATGGATTTTACAAGAGGAGAGTGTTTTCTCACTGTGACTTCCAAGTGCTCATATACCAAGTTTTTATTAAAATTACCCTATAAACCTAAAATAGCCTCTCATTAGTTGCTAACAGATCTGCTGGTATCCAGTGACTCCAAGAAAATGCCCTAATTTTCCACTTTGAAGATGAGCAGGGCAAAATCTCACTCTTTCTTGTGCGTGGAAAAAAACATCTTCTGACTCCGTATCACGGTGCTTTTGATTGACTCCTCTCCTTTCTGTGACTGACAGGTTTTGCTCTGTAACCCGTGCCACCTTCCCCAGCTCTTGTCACTTTGGCAGGCACGGATTTGATCCCCCTTTCCTGCCACTCCTGTGTGGCATGTTGTGATCGCTGCCACTTCTCCGAGCTCCTTCCCCAGCTGCTCTTTAGGGGGGTAGTGGGGTGAGGGAGCATCCCTGGAAAGCGAAGCCAAGGGAGACAGTGCCACACAGGAAGATAAAATGCTCTGGTTTGTGTTTCCCTGGTGAGTGCTCCCAGGTACCATCGGTCATCCCACAATTAGCAGCGAGCGCCAACTCATTTTGAGGCAGTTCCCTTGCAGTCTGGAGCAGCAAAGCGTTTGGAAGTGCTGGGGGCAACGTCTCTCTTAGAAAACAAAATGGGTTTAGAGCCTTCTGTAGGGTTTTGATGCAAAGTGGTGCAGCATGCCTTAAATCAAAAGGGCTAAACTCTCCTTCCCTCAATACCCCAGGGGTCCCACGCTCTGCCACCACAGTCCCCTGGCAGAGTCTGTCTGGAACAATCCCAGCCATGCCCGTGGCTGCTCCAGCTCTCACGTATTTAGGGAAGCTGGGGATGATGCCTGAGCTGTGCTGGGGCCTTGGATAATGTGCTGGTGTCGAGGTAGCCCTGAGGAAGTTCTCCCATTGTTATTTTAAACATTATTGCTGAAGACACTTTTGCAAAGGTCAGAGCACTGAGGGGTGGCGGAGGGGAAAGAATTTATTGTTCTGCATTTGTAACCACATTAGGGCTCCCAGCTTGGGCTGGGAGCGCCTCGATGCTACCATAATAGGGAAATAACTGATCATATATTAATCAAGCAGTCGAGAAGCGAGTCAGGAGGGCAGCTTGCTTCACGCATTGCTGAAATGCAGCTCCCTCCACAGCAAAGCTGGTTAAAGGCACAGTGTTTAACTGGGGAAATGAGAAGTGGAAATGGCAGAGGAAATTAAACCCGTGTCGTAACAATTCCCATTTAAAACTTGGCTGGGGCCTTAGGGATCACGGGCAGCTGCAGAACGAGACTCCCACAGCTCTGGGCTGAATTTGTGAGGAGGATCTTGGCATCCTGGCCTGGAGGAGAGGCTGAGTTAGGGCTGAGTGTGTTATCCTTGCTGGTGGGGCATCGTTCTGCAGGGACAGAGGGACCTGGCAGGAGCTGGACTCGATGGTCCGTGTGGGTCCCGTCCCTGTGACTCTGTGGCAGTGCCAGCACTTGATCCCCAACACCGTTTCCTTTCAGCTCCCAGAGGCTCCCACCGAATTTGCCACTAGCACTCCTCAGACGCACCTTTAGCTGGTAAAAGATGAGATGGTAGAGCTGAGATGGCCATTTTTATTTGCTGGGTTCCCAGTCAAACTTCCAGAAAGTTGGATCTCCTTGTGGGAATGTGAATTAGGGCCTCTAGTTTCATTCCCAGAATGCCTCCCATGAATTATGTACTTCCCTATGCATCAGTTATGCGCTTGTAAACCATTTTAAAAGGCTGGCAGTGATCCATTAATTACTTTGAAGATGAGGAATGATTGCTTAAATAATATTAGCATTTAAGGAAAAACAATATTTGTCTCTATATTAATTGTTGAGCAATATCAATTCATCTGTAGTTGGCTACAATTTACTTGAGAGTGCAATTTTTGTAAGCTGAGTTTTATTTCTATTCCTTTCTGTTCCATTATGTTACCCCAATGTACATATTTTTTGAGCTACTTCGTTTATCTTTTGTCAGAAATAATGTTCCTGTTCTCGAACATTATTACAACTAGGAAAAAAAAAGATTAATCAGACATTTCAAAAGCCTCATACTGAAATAACATTTTTAAAATTATAAAAGAACAACCATTATTTTCTACAGCAAAACTAATTTTTCGAGTTCAAGATAGCAACACCATATTCCAAAAGTAAAGGTCAATTTGAAAAATTAAAGGATTCTGGTTGCCTAGTAAGGTCATGCTCTTTATACCAAATTGCAATTTACAGTTGAATCAAATGATATTAATTATTTCTGGCTTGCTTTGAGTGATATTCTGGGGCCAGTTGGTGTAGTTCAGACAAAAATAGCTGTTACAATTAGTGTTATCATTAATGATAACCTTTATTTTTTTTTCACATGGAGCTTTTGAAGTCTCAGGAGACTGCTGAGCTCCAGGGGTTGCTTTTCAGTTTCAGAGATGGTTCCTTTATGGACTTTCCATTTCCCCAGCATCTTCCACCTTCAAATGTCTGAAAACAAAAACCCCCTGTGTAAAGCTGTAATTCCCCACCATCGAGTGCCTCTCTCCTGACAAACAGAACAGGGAGCCCTGGACTCTGGAAGGTGGCCGTGGAATGTCTGAGTTTATTTTGGAGTGACAAAACAAGAACAGCTGTAGGGATGGAGTCCTTGTCACAGAACAAGCATCTCACCCTGCAGCCCTTCTAATGAGCAGGACGGAAAATTATTGTTGTTCCTAATTCAATTAGAGAAAAATTCTGTGCTTATTAATGAAGAAGCCGAGTGTCAGTGGCCAAAAAGGCCGATGGCACCTGGCCTGGATCAGGAATGGTGTGTCCAGCAGGAGCAGGGCAGGGATTGTCCCTCTGTGCCGGGCACTGAGAGGCCCCTCGAGGGCTGGGCCCAGTTCTGGGCCCTGCAGGAGAGCCCTGGAGGGGCTGGAGCGTGTCCAGGGCAGGGAACGGAGCTGGGAAGGGGCTGGAGCCCCAGGAGCGGCTGAGGGAGCTGGGAAAGGGGCTCAGCCTGGAGCAGAGGAGGCTCAGGGGGGCCCTTGTGGCTCTGCACAAGTCCCTGACAGGAGGGTGGTGGGGTTCTGCTGCCCCAGCCCCGGGCCCAGCACAGGGAGGACGTGGAGCTGCTGCAGAGAGGCCAGAGGAGGCACCAGGATGAGCAGAGGGCTGGAGCAGCTCTGCTGGGAGGAAAGGCTGCGAGAGCTGGGATTGTTCAGCCTGGAGAGGAGAAGCTCTGGGCTGAGCTCACTGTGGCCTTGCAGGGCCTGAAGGAGCTGGGAAGAGAGAGATTATTTACAAGTACAAGGGGGAATGGCTTCAAACTGACAGAGAGGAGGTTTAGGTTAGATAGTTGAAGAAATTCTTTACTGTGAGCGTAGTGAGACCCTGGCACACGTTGCCCAGAGATTTTATGGATGCCCCATCCCTGGCAGTGCCCAAGGCCAGGCTGGATGGAGCTTGGAGCAGCCTGGGACAGTGGGAGGTGTCCCTGCCCATGGCAGGGGTGGAACTGGATGTCCTCTAAGGTCCCTTCCAACCCAGGCCATTCTGTGTTTCTATAACTCCCCTAGAAAATGAGTCTTTTACTTCCTCACCCTCAGTTAGATACAGAGGGGAAAGAATGGCCAACATCAACTCTCAGGTTTTAAAACTGTTGCTTGTGAGGAGGAGTTCAGTGTGGCCTCCACACCTCTGAGCATCCATACGGTTTCTCGAGCTGGCCGGTTGCTCTGTGGACTCTGCCCAGATAAAATGACTCTTCCCATCACATAAAGATAATGCTCCACATGGATGTCAGCATCCATGTGATTCCTGCCCATTTTGGTCCTCTTTAATTAGGGGCTGTTCTGCCTCATTGGACAGGCTGGTGTAATAGCTTGGGATCCGAGCAGCAGCGTAAAGATTGTCACAGCTTGAAAAATCTTTGGCGCAGTGGGAGGTAATGATCCTGCCTGAGGCAAAATACCGCTTCAGGCCTGTTATGGGGCACTGTGATTCTGTCCCACACTCCATTTAATCTTTTTTCCCAAATGCTGCAGTTTCGCCCCAGAAAAATGCAGTGTTTATAAGTGTATTCCATCTTCAGTCTGGTCGCATAATTCCTGTTAGACGTGAGCTGGGTGAGCAGGGGCAGAGGATGGCACCTGAGACACGAAAGGCCAGTTAGAGGCTTCAGCTCACATGATTTTTCATGCTGAATGGTCTTCCAGAATGTGATGAGCAGTTTCTGTTTCATCTGGAACATGGAGAGTTTCTGAGAATAAAGACTCAGTCCCGTTTTCCACCCCACGAACCTTTTCCCTTCCCTGAGCAGTTTTGGGAAGGACTAGTCTGTTTAGGCTGTGTTCAAACGTCAAAAAAGACTGCTTTAGACTTTGGGCCCATATGGAATAAGCAATGTTTCCTTTTCCCAGCATTGTCACAATTCATTTTACTTTATAGTTGAAAAGTAAATGAAAGAAATAGCTGGAGGCACATTTGTGAATAATTATATTTGCACCACATTTCTTCAGAGTTTGATGGGTAGATTTATGTGTAAGGTTTTATTGTTTTCCTTCAGCTTCATTATCCATCCAGTGTTTGCCATGGTTCACGAGGCGCTGTAGCCGATCATGGAGACAGCATTCTAATGCTGTTTCATCTGGGAAGGGAATACATAGATCTTTTTTCAATTGCAACAGTGCAAGATGATGGTAAGCTTGGAAAGCAGCTCATTAGCTGCTGTTTCAGGCTCTCCTGCTGGGATGAGTGCTGCCTGCGGGGAGGGAAAACTTGCACCCTGCAAATTGTCTCAGACTTCAGGCCTGCAGCGTAATGGTGCTGGGGTGTGGGGTGCCCCTTGCCATCAAGCAGCTGACGTTGTGCTCCAAGGAGTTTGTCCCACTGCTGATCAGATTTACCTCAACTGGCACCAGAGCCAGTCCATGCTAAACAGGTGATTTTGGAAAATTCATTGGATTAACAATCTTTTGTTATGGCCAGCAACTGCTGGTGTGGGATTGTTCAGCTCTCCTGCCGGCAGTGATCTGTATGTGACTGTTTCACACTATGGGCCTTATGCTGTTCTTTAGAAGCCTTTTAGGAGCTGTGCAGGAAGTATTCTCTGACATATGGTCCACAACTTAGATGTTAAGAGTGTTGTCATTGTTTCGGCTTTCAGGGTTCATGCATTACCTTTTCCTACAGGCTGCAGCTTTGCCTTTTTATTTTGAGGAATTACAAAAGAACTCATCTAGAAATGTTTCTTGTCCATTAGTGCTATTGTTTCTTTAAAAAGCTATACCAGTTTGTACTATGACTGATCAAAATGACTATCAGAAACAAGACACCTCGTTTTGTCTTTCTTGCCAACTATTTTAGCTTATTTGCCATGAGCACAGGGTATAATTAATATCACACAGGAGCCAGCATTGTCATTTTTCAAATCATTTCCCTGGAAATGTTCTACACCCAGCAGGGACATGCGCTCACTCCCCTGGTTTATCAGGGTGTGTTCAGAAGAGTGGAAGTCCAGCAAAGTGTGAAGAAATCTTACAGGAAAAGCCTTGAAATAGCTGAGTTTAGTGGGAAAGGTTAGTGGGGTTTATTTGTTACAGGGCTAATGAAACCAGATCCCCTCAGAAAGCAGAAAGTGCAGGCCAGGGCTTATCAACCATCTCCAAATCCTGTAGAATCACAAGAGGCTTGTGAGTTTAAGTCTACTGACAACAGTTTTGTTTTCCCTAGTTTCCTCATGTGGGTGGGTGTTGTCCAGGGATCCTCAGATATCCACGTGGAAGGAATGAATCTTCATGTGGTTTAGAAAGTGAAGATACCAGCAAAAGGTTGTGTGTGACTGAGGATGGCGAGGGAATCCTGATCCACCTTTATTGCTACATAAAGGTAGCTTGGAAAAAGGTTGTTATCAGAATGGTTGGCCCCCACCAGCAGGAATGAAAACAGCGAGTCCAGGAGTATGACCTGTGCTGGTGCTTACCTGTGCTCTGGCCTGCTGAGAGCGAGAATTTCCTGGGTTTTCAGACCATTTCTGAGCTAATTATCCCTTGTGAAGGGAAAACCAGGAGTGGGAGACAGTGCATGAAAGAGGGACATTTCTACAGGCTTGCTTTCAGCTCTCTGCAGAAGTTTAATGATTTGAGGATTCAAATCCAACAGCCTGCACGCTTGAGATATGGGAACAACTACTGACAGGTAAAAGTTCCTGTGACATGGGTGAATATGGAGCAGGAAGCGTGCAAAAATGCTTTTAGTCTTTTTATCAGTGCTGTGAGATGATTTCTAGTCCGTGCAAATCCTTAGCACAGGCTGGGTTTTCCTTGGAATTAATTGGTTAATTCTTAATTCGTGGAATTGTAGAATGGTGTGGGTTGGAAGGGACCTTAAAGATCACCTGGTTCCAGCTTCCCTGTCACGAGAGAGTTGGAACTCCTGCTCCTAACCAGTAAAACCCTGTAGTTTGCAGGGTGTGATACTTTTTAAATCACTGGGGTGCTTTTAGGAAAGCAGCTCAAGGTAAAAGCTAAAATCTTATTCCCCTAGACAAAGCCCAAGCTGGCTCCCCACTGAATTTTCTCTCCAGATTGACAATCCATCTGTTAAAGTATCTGTGTTGTGACAGGTATCAATAGTTTTGGGGAGAACTCCAAGAAAATCCATTCCCAAAATTTGGGAAATACCCAGTCCAGCTCTTTTCATAGGACTTTAGCATAGGACTTAAACTCTTTGGGCAAATATGTCTGTGCAATTATATGTGTGTATATATATATATATNATATATATATATATTCTCTATGAATGCAAATATGGATGGACCATACATGTATTAAAAAAGTGAAATATGGGCATGGGGAGAAAGAAAATGATACAGGTATATCTATTACATTATATATAGATACCACACATTTTCTTTTATAACTTATATTATGCATATATACGTAGTAATTATATTTGTATTTCCATACCATCTGCTAATGATGAATTTCTTCATTATTCATATAAATGTCTTGGCCCTTTTGAACACTTGTAATTTCTTAATTACAAATCCATGTCATGGCTGAAAACTTCTCATCCTATCATTTCTCAGTGGTGGTAGGAAAATAGAAATATGGAAAGAGTTTGTATGGAATTTTGGTTTTGATCTCTCAACAAGAGTGGGTCAAAAAATAAAAGAAAGTCAAACTTTAAGATAACTGTGAATTATTGTATTACAGTTGATTTAAGGCAGTGGTGATGATACACATCAAGCAAAGATTTAAGTGGCCTGGAAATTCTAGAGGCAAATTATACTAAATGCTGCATTTTCTTAAGTCTTAACGTGAGATTGCTGAGTCACTGTTGCAAGTTGAGATAGTGCTAGAACTTGGCTGTAATAGGAAATGAGCTGTACAAGCCAGATTTCATCAGGAGGTACAAACCCAATTGTGTCTGTTCACCCACCCATCTGGTTTTCCCAACTGGCATTTCCAAAGGACAGTAATTAATACACGGAAAGGCTCAAATCGATGTACAGACTCCACTTTTACTGTTTGCTGTTAACCCATAAATACCAAATCAAAATCAGTTCAGATTTCTCCTTGGCTGTGTCACTTCTGACCTTCACATCCCTTTCCCCATGGAAAATAAACTATAATTGTATTTCTGTACTTAGGGCGGTTGTGTTCCTTGAATAGTTACTCAAACCATGCAGATTCTTTGATTTAATGACACAATTCTGTGATTTAATGACATAAAGTTAATGGATTGATTTTCTTCCACAAAAAGCTTTGTTTTGATAGCTTAGCTTTTCATTAGGCTGTATAGTCAAACTTCTGGTGAGCTCTCAAGCTGTTCTTCTCACCCAGATTTTCTCTTTCTTCTTCCATTTTCATCTCTCTTCTTAAATATTCTTCCAAGTAAAACAAAATACTAAGTGAACATTTCTCTTACGTTAGCATAGCTGCATTTATTTGGCTGTTGTATTTAAAATAAAATCAATATGGAATATTGCAAAACCTCTCCTTTAAATATTTGCTCAGTTTAGAGTGGTCTCTAGTAGCCTATTGTTGTCCTTCCCGAGGTGGCAGAGAGGAGAGAGCAGCCAGCAGCCAGGGATGGTGCAGCAGAGAGAATTATTTTATTAATTACAGCTCCTTTTATAGTTTATTAGTTCATGGTCTAATTGGATAAATGCTTAGCCACCCCTTCAGGGTGATTCGCTGAAATCTTATAACATTCATTCTCAAAAATATTTCTTCTCTGTATAATAAACAGACTCTAGCAAGCTCACAGATGTTCTGTGTTTACAAACTGTACAGATATCCTTCGTGAGAGAGAAAACCTTCTGGGAGAAAGCAAGAGCTTTTCTTTCTGACAGCCTTTTTTGTGTCCACAGTGGTCCATAGAAAATGGACACAAAAACTGAGTTCTGAGTAAGAGCACGAAGTAAAGGCAAGAAATGCTGCAAGACTCATGCTAAAATCAATGAATGGCATCGCTGTTCTCTGCTGTGAAGGACAGAGACAATGGGGGATAATTTTCTTTTCCTTTTAATAATACATGGAAAATGTTGCCTTTATTTGCATTAACATGGGGCATGAGCATCCTGGCGGTAATAATGTCAAGAATTAAAAGCAGAGTGGTTCAAAATGGGTGAATTCCCCCAACTGCTGTGAAGTAGAGCTCCCTGCAGACTCCTGGTGTGACGTTCACTGCAGGCTGGGACACAGCAGTTACGTAAGTGAGTTTAACAAACAAGTTTATGGTGAAAACCTCGGTGCTGTGACGAGGTTAGTGGGGCGGATGTGTGTTCCCCCTAACTCAGTCCAGGCAGTTTAGGGTTATCTTTGCAACAAGGGCAGGAATTTTCCCAGGGCTGCATTTTTAACTTGTAGGTGGGTGAAGGAAAATTCAGCAGTCAGCTGGGTTGTCCACGTGGAGGCCCGGTGCAGCTGAAGGGAAAGCTGAGGCCTGGGAATAAAGGAAGGCAAAGAGCCAAGGATCGAGGATGAAAGAAGAGCAGAGCCTGGAGAGAAGTGAGGGAAGCAGCGCAGTGGTGGAGAGATTGGACATAAATGATTCAAAGGGGAAGAGCGGTGCATGTTGGAAGGGATGAGGCAGGAAACGAGTGAAAAGGATGGAAATTTGCCTTAGGAAGTATTATCTCTTCCTCTCATGTTGAAGGTGTGATAAGAACAGGGTCTTAATCCCTCTACTTTAAAATATTTTAAGCTGCCTTTTTTTTTAAGAGGAAACACAGAATCGTCGGATCATTTAGGTTGGAAAAGACGTCCAAGTTCTCTCTGCAGGGTGGCACAGAAGAGTTCTTCTGTCCCTCACCGTTGGCTCCCTGGGCTGGGGGGGACTTGCCCAGATGCTGGATGAGTGCTGAGCACCCTTTGGATGTCTCTCCTCAGTGCCCAGCTCCCCACGGGCTGTCACAAACTCTGCCACTTGTCCTGGGCTTTTTCCCTGAATCTGCTCCCCATTGCCATGGCTGTGCCTGTGAAGGAGAAAGAAACAGAATTTTCCACCTGTGCCGTCCAGTGATTATCCCTGTCTGAAAAACCTGCTGATGTTTTTGTTCTGTTTCCTTTGAGCAGATGGGCAAAAGAAGGTTCAAGAGGAGTTTGACATAGACATGGACGCGCCAGAGACAGAGCGGGCGGCCGTGGCGATACAGTCCCAGTTCAGAAAATTCCAGAAGAAAAAAGCGGGGTCCCAGTCCTAGTAGCTACCTCACAGCGTAAAACAAAGTAATCCTGAGATGATTTATCAAGAAAATCAGAAGTAACACAAAGATGCATGTACAGAAGTTATCAATATTTAAAACCCCATTGGCAGATAACAACCCATGAGCTTGTGTGCGACTTCATCCCAGATGTTTCACGCCCATTATCCTCTGTAACTCACCATTTTACTTGATGTCGTAATAAAAAGTTAGGGTGAAGTAATTAAAGTGTCTGCCTTCATCTGTCTTTCCATATTAATCCAGCAAGCGCAGCGTTACAAATGAACCCAGCCCAGATGCCTGTTTCCCTCTCCACGTAAAGCTCGGAGTCATAACGGCACTGTATGTTGCAGGGATTTTTGCTGAGGGATGAGATAGATGCATCTCAGCCCTGCTTCCCTCATTTGGAGAATTCCAGCTGCCAGCAGAATGTGAAAATAAAACGACTTTCTTGTAATGAGCTGAAAGTAAAAAAAAAAAAAAAAAAAAAGTTGCAGACAGAAGCTGGCATGAGGGGTGTAGGAAGCAGGGAGCAGTTTATTTTTGTCTTGCAAGTGTGTCAATAAAGTGGTTTGAGTGGGGAAATTGTGCCTGTCCTTCCTCCTTGCATGATAACATTCAGAGATCTTGGACCGCATTGACTGTTATGGAAAGAAAATAATAAACCAGACACAAAATACCTTTGGAAATTTGGGATTGATTTTTTTGTCTGTAAAAATAGAAACTGACTATCTAAACTCTGTTTCTTGATGCACTTCTTCAGTCTCTACATAATCAGCAACTATTTCTGTGCCATCTCTCTATTTCCACATTATTTTCAGTATTGGAGCAGTAAATCATAGCAGGCTTCCTGTGTCCATTTGCACTGTTCTGTGTTCAGCTATGAGCCCCTTTATCCCTGTGTTAGCCCAGCTTTGGCTCAACAAAAAGCAGCTACAACGATGTGTCTTGAATTGGGAAGTGAGTGCCGACAGCCTTTCCCTCCTTCAGGGGGCAGAGATCCAGGTGTCATTCCCTGCTCTGCCCTGGGGGATTCTTTCCTTCCTCTCCCACTTTCCACAGGAGGGTTTGATCCCCAGGGCAAGGGGCAAATGCATTATTAGTCACCTTTGCACAGAAAGCCACGAGCAGGGGGCAGGAATAGAGGGAAAGGAGGAATCTCAGGCCCTTCCCACGGGAGCCCACAGAGCAGCAGTGCTGGAGAGGTGCAGAGCTGTGGGATTGTGGAGGGAAAGCCCTCGGCCTTCTGCAGGTTAAGGCCCTTGTGGTGCTGGGCATCATTTTGCTGGCGGTGCCAAGAGCTCTGGCCCCGTGCTGGTTACGGGGAGCCCTCAGGGATGCTGAGCAGGAGAAGGAAATCCTGTGGGCAGCGAAGAAAGCTTGTGCAAACATGACTTGTGAGGTGCTTGAGGCTGGATGGGAAGGGACAGGGATGTTTAGAACCCACTTTGGGGGTAAACATCCAAGTGCTGCCCAGACCCTGCCTGTGGCACTTCTGTCTGTGTCAGGTCCTGGCCCTCGGCATGGCTTTCCCACTCCTCACCTGCAAAGTCAGCGTCCTCCAGGCTGCAGCTCAGTGCTTTCATTATTTTTTTAGCAGCACTGTTCCTCTGCATTTAAGAATTCCACAAATAAACCTCAAATAACAGCGCTGCTGTGCTCCAAGTGTGGTTCGTCGAGGCCCCAGTTCCCCCACTTGTCTTTCACAGCGACTGCTCACCATATAATAATAGCCTAAGCATAATAATCTAAAAATTGTAATGGCTTTGGATTGTGTTGCTGCCATTTTGTTTAGATGAACATATATTTGTAATAAAAGACTGCATTTGTGTTCTGCATTATGTCATTTGAAACAGCATGAGCTCTGTAATGGCTACTTAATTGAATAAAAACTATGGGTAAGCACTAGGCTTTTATATTTGATCTGACATTCCTTGGGCTTAAATTTCCTACACAACAGGAATAATCATATGGTTGGGACACAGAGAAAATGATTACATTATTGAAGCACAGCAACGGGGGCTGTTAGTAAATGAATTATGGCTCTTTCAGCAGCGGGGCTTCTCTTCAATGTGAAGTTCAGAGTGCATCTTACAGGCACAGCCCTAACGTACAGTGAAACATAATGAGGAAACAGTGATCTGGCATGAAATTTGGAATAATTGTGGCTGCCCCGTCAGACAATTTCCTTTTTATGTAAATGTGTTTGCACACAGATTCAGTTCGTGTTCCCAGGAGAGCTTTCTTGCTCCTGAGTCTTGCTCTTCACTCATCCTTTGCCCAAATACAAAGTGACATCTGTTAATTTCTTGTCTTACCAGTAACTCACACTTTTCTAAAGACCTTTCTGGGTTTTGTTGAGGTGAGGAAAAAGAGTTTGATTTAACCTGGATGGATGCAGGAGAACAGTTAAATATTCCAGGTACAGCGTGGGTCTTTTAACTTCCAGACTCTCATTGAGCTCTGCCTCAGTAACCAAGTAATGGAAGGATTTAAATTAGGGGAAGATCTGCTGATAACCCCAAAGTTCCCATAGGTAACATGGAAGAATATTCAGAGCAGTAGATTTTGCAGGAAATGGGGTTATTGCTCCCACCACCGGCACCCGCACCCTCCCAGACACATCCCTGCTGCTTCTGCTCCAAATTGCTGCCAGATTATCCCAAAAGAGAGCCACCTACAGTTGAGTGATCAGAACAATTGCCTGAGCCTTTGAAATCCTTAGTTCATGTCCTTGCCTGGACTGTAAAATAACCTGTGGAAATAAACAGACAGGAGACCAATAGAAGGAACCAAAAGCCATCAAAAAGCACAGGAATGCCCACATGAGGGAAACAGCAAAGAATGTGGAGTCTGTCAAGTTAAACACAGAAAAGCAGCCAAAGCCAAACCTGTGGGGGAAGTGGGGAATTGGAGGTTTTACAGAAAGTTGAAATGAGCCTTGGATTTATGCCCAGAGCAGAGGCTCCCACACCTGAGTCAGAGAGAGTTTGGAGCAACCTGGCAAAATCACAGAATCATAGAATCAAGCAATGGAATGGGTTGGGTTGGAAGGGACCTCAAAGCTCATCTCCTTCCAACCTCTTCTTCCATAGGAAGGGAGCCTTCCACTGTCCCAGGCTGCTCCCAGCCCCAGTGTCCAACCTGGCCTTGGGCACTGCCAGGGATCCAGGGGCAGCCCCAGCTGCTCTGGGCACCCTGTGCCAGGGCCTGCCCACCCTCCCAGGGAACAACTCCTGCCCAAGATCCCATCTGAACTCACCTTCTAAGTAACAGCAAATTAACAGCAACAAATCCCCAGGACTGCACGAGGTTGACCCATGGCTGGTGGAGGAGCTCAGATGCACAACATCTGCCTTGTTCAAACCATTGCTCCCACTGGCCTGGGTTCCAGGGGAAATAATTAACATATTTTAGAAATGTTATTTAGAAAGGGCTCTAGCAGAAATCAGAGATTTCCAAAGAGCAGCTTCCTTAGGAGTCTTGAGAGAGAAACAATGACACAACAATGTAATACAACCACAATACATCACCACCAGCCACACAGCAGCTGTGATTCATGAACCTGCTGCTGATGGGGCAAACCACGGGGGTAATGGTAACCCAGGTGCACCTGGATTTTCCAGAAGTTGTAACAGGACTGCCTTGAGTGCCTCTTAAAGGGGCTAAGAGGTGTGGGAACAAAGGGTCCTGCAGAAAAACAAGTGAGGTGACAGTTTGTTCCACAGTGGTCACAGCTCCGAGGCTGCCAGAGCTCCAGGAGGGTTTGGACACCGCTCTCAGGGACAGGGTGGGATTTTGGGATGTCTGTGCAGGGCCAGGAGCTGGACTCGGATGATTCCTGTGGGGCCCTTTCCACTCAGGATATTCCTTGATTCTGTAATGCTTTTTTCAGTATTGACTCCATACGAGTGTTCAAAGCCTGATGGGAAGAAAAGCACAGTGTCCTATCAATATGACTAAATGAATATTTAGACATATATCTCCTGGAAGCGTTTAAATGCAAATATCCTTCTCAATCTGAGAACAGCAGAAATCCCTTGCACTGGTTTATATGATCAAGACAATCTTCAGCGTGGAAAGATGCAGGAATTTCCCCTCAAAAGAGAAGCTATGCCACCTCTAACCCATTAAAGTCTAGTCACGAATGGGTTATTTAGCTCAACTCCTAAATTGTGGCAGTGCTTTTTTTTTTTATTCTGGTTTTTTTTTAATCCCTAAACTCTCCCTGACAGATGGTCTCCTGCCTTTTAGTATCTCTAGTGATGGTGAGGCTAAAACCTTCCTTGGCAGCTTGTTCCGTGGCTGAACTTTTCTTAAAGCTATAAAGGTTGGTTTGTACTTAAAACCTAAATCCTCCCTCCTGCCATTTAGATTAATTTGTTCCAGTCCAGCTATAGCCAGTTTCCCTAATCTTATCTTGTAGGTCTCCTTTTCAACCCTTTTCATTCTTTTCTGTTACTCTCCTTTGAACTCTGCCAATTTATCTGTGTGCCTGGAATGAAATGCAGCCATCCAGATGAGATGTACCCAGTGCCAGGCATGGCAGCATAATTACCTCCCCTATTTTACAGGGTATGAGCCCCTCACCACAAATTTACACGGCTTTTGGCATTTTTTTGTGACAGCATTATTTTGATGGCTTTTAGTCAGAACATCATTTCCCATGAATATGGAGCCTCTCTGCGATCTCTCTGACTGGTCAGGATTTCACTTTTTTTTTCTGCAAGAGACTACTCTGGCTGTAAAACACCTTATTTTAAAAATGTTATAGTCCCCCTGCACCTCTGCAGTACTGGGATGACACAGAAATCTGGGTAAATGTCTTTATCTGTAGCACTTTGTCCTTCAAATAAGGCAGGAATTGTAATAGTTTCAATTATTTTTTTTTGTGCTTTCCCATTTTCTGTTATTCAGTAATTACAGTCAGGTGCAGAGGCTTCAGTGATCTCTAAATCAACCTTTTTTGGAAACTCAGAAAAGGTTTCAATGACTTCCTATTTTATTCTGAAAAGTTAACTTGCCTTTACTGGTGATGACTAATTATTTGATAAGAAAAGTCTTCATATCCACAGCTAAAAATAGCTCTCGAAATAAGCCTGAGGACTCTTGTCCCTTCTCAGTGCGTTGTGATTTAATGATCTCTTCACAAAGGCCAAACTGATACTATTACTCACATTCAGTGGCAGTTTCCAGCATGAATATTCCTGCAGGAGTGTTCAGGACTAATGTGACAAAGGGAGGGGGTGTGAGCACATGATCTGTTGGCCTCATCAAGTACACAAAGTACAGTGACTTTCTGTGCTTGGTTTGCAGATCTTGGCAAAATTATATCCCCGTATTCCTTGAACCATTGTGATTTCTTGTTGGAAGCCAAGCCTGCTTTAATAGAGTGAATTATTAAAAAAAAAAAAATTAACCAGCAGATGATGGCAATGATTAATAACAGAAACAATAATTACTACAGCAAGGGGAAAATTGACAGGTTTCCAGGCATCACGAGAGCAGCTGGTGGCAGGACAAGGGGGAATGGCTCCAAACTGAAAGACAGCAGGTTTAGATTGGATATTTGGAAAAAAGTCTTCCGTGGGAGGGTGGGCAGGCCCTGGCACAGGGTGCCCAGAGCAGCTGGGGCTGCCCCTGGATCCCTGGCAGTGCCCAAGGCCAGGCTGGACACTGGGGCTGGGAGCAGCCTGGGGCAGTGGGAGGTGTCCCTGCCCATGGCAGGGGGGTGGAATGACATGATCTCTAAGGCCACTTCCAACCCAAACCATTCCATGACTCTGTGATCTCTCCAAAACACGTTTAGTTCAGATCATACGCACGATCCACAGTGACACTTTTCTTTGTGTGCCGTGGGCATAGCTGTCACCCTCCTCCTGCTGTGACCAAACCCAGTTGTGGTGGCAGCAAATTGTCTCCCCTTGGCACCAGGGACATTTCTGGCCACGTCCCTGCTGTGCTGTGCCCCTGCCCAGGTCTGGTGCCGTGCCACTTCCCCCACCTCAGCACAGGGGATGGATGCAGTGTGTGGCCCCCACTTTAAGATCACACCCGGATATCCCAGTGCCCTTCAGGCACTCTTTGTGTCAAATCTCTCACTATCAGCTGTTTTGACAAAACTCGGACCAATCCTGCAAACCTTGAGGCGAAGCCTTGCGGGGGCTGATGGCGGCACACACCTGCCTGGCTGGGGGACCCGAGCAGGCAAATCTCATTGCCAAAACGCCAGCAAAAAAAGGCCAAAAATAGGCATCAGCATTAGAGCTTTGAGCTGATGAGGCACGGGGCTGCGGAGTCAACACCCAGCCCTAAAGCCCAGAGTCGGGTACCACTTGCCGGGGAAGAGGATGGGGTGGTGGGAGACGGCAGCAGAGCCTGGGAGCGGGGATTTCTGTAGTGGAAAGGGAAGGGTTTCAGAAAAGGTGAAGGGGACAGATGCAATAAGAGCGCTGTAAGGAGGTGGCGGAGGGTGTGGGCAGAGAACGCTGGCAGCAAGGGCGGGCGGAGCGGGAGGGAAGGGAAGGGAAGGGAGGTGATTATTGCCTGATGCCGGGGAGCTGGAGCTCCTCATTTCCCACTCACTCTCGTGCTGACGGCGTGAACTGCTTCAGAGATCTCCCCTTCAGTTATGTAAAACCAGGCAGCGTGGTGGTGTCTTCAGGGACACCCGGGCAGCGGTGCCAGCGCTGGGGCACCGCAGCGTGCCCGAGTTATGCAAAGGCTCCTGGCAGGCAGCTGAGGATCACAGCTGGGCCGGGTAAATTCTGGCAGAGTTAAAAATAAAAGTCTCACTGTTTGATCAGCCAGCCTGTAGTTTGCCCTCTACACTTCCCCCTGACATATGGTGCCTACAGCCTCTGGAGAGCACCCAAAACACCTCCTGCATCCAGGGCTTCAAAAGTGAGCTGGGAGACATCATCTGTGGAGGAATTAAAATCATTTTGTTCGCAGGGAAAGCAATTTCATTCCACTGGAATTCTTGTGCCCTCGATGTTCCCCTGTTCACAAAGGCATTTTCCTTACAAAGGATAAGTCGAGGCAATCAATTGTTTTTATCTGGTAAATGAAAATGAATAAAATGCAATTTGGATGTAGGTAAACAGAGAAGTCATTTTCCACTCAGCATTAGCTCACATCTCAGTGGACATTAGCCCTGGGTTTATTGAAAGACAGGTTATTGCCTGGGACATTGGGATTTTAGTGGAATGGAACACAAACTCCAGTTTATTGACATCTGCTGCATAGCAAAAAGATGGATGATTAGCTCCTCTATTTCTGCTCTTTTTCAGAACTGCTGTGTGGATGCCCACAAGGGGAAAGCATGGATTATGCATCATATTCTTCATACTTTTATACAGAAGAAGTTAATGGTCCTTTCACAGAAGCACTTTCCATTAATATAAGTTTTCTTGGCATCAGAGAGCTACCTGCTTGTGCTTCGTTCTCACACACGTACATGAGTTAGTGCCTGTCGTCTGAATTAAAAGTCCAATATCTTGATTCTGTGCTGCACATTGAAATTGTAATCCCGCAAGCTTTGTAGTCAACAGTACTAATTTTCAATAGTATTTTTAGTTTAGAGCTGCCAAAGCTTCAAGGACTAGCAGCAAAGCAAAAAGTAAAAGTAAAAAGAATAAAAGAAATCCTGAAAGTATCCAGCGAGGAGGGAAATTCTCTCAATGACATTTTTTTTTTTTTTGCCTGCACGGAAACAGATAATTCTCCTTTGAGGAAACAAACCCCAGAATAGTAAACATCCCTTTTTCATCTGCGCAGCATTTCCTTCAGTGCCAGTGCACAGTCAGAGCTCGGGCTCACGTGTGCAGCACCCTGGGTGCACCAGCACCAGTGCTCTGTCCCTGCCCGGGAATTTGATTTTCCCCAGGTGCCACCTCACTGCAGGGCTCCCTCGCTGAGGGAGGATGTGCTCCGTAAGGGTGAGATGCAACTCTTGGAGCTGCTTCCCTGCTCCTGGTGCTGAGAGTGATCACCTCAGCTATCACTCAAAGTTTATCACCCCAAAATTTATTACCCCGTGGCTGAGAGGCTGCTGGAACTCAGCCTCCCTTGCTGGGGAGGGCAGGGTGCTTCGAGCTGTGCCAGGGGAGGTTCAGGCTGGGCATCAGCAGGAATTTCCTCTGGAATTCAGGTCTTCCAACTGAAAGGATTGTTCAACATCGGGATAGATGTTCAGGGAGGTTTGGAGTCGCCATCCCTGGGGGTGTCCAAGAATGTGGCACTCAGTGCTCTGGGCTGGTGACAAGGAGGGGATGGCTCACAGGTTGAACCCAGTCTTGGAGATTTTTCCAGCGTAGATGGTTCTGGGATTCCGTGGCTCTGCAGGCACAGGGGGGCAGCCCTTGGGCTGTGCTCCCACCCAGCCAGACCTGAGTGATAACAAACCTGGTCACACTGTGTGTGTGGAAGCCACTGCATCATCCAAAAGAATAATTCATCAGAAAACCATGAAGACATCCCCTGCTTGCTACTTCTGGAGCGTCCTTCTGCCTCTCTGCCCTGCAAATAGCTGACAATAAGCAGATGATGGATCTGGGTCTTGCAAAACGCCACTGAAAAATGTTTTGCAGCTCAGGAATATAAAACCACACGGCCAAGGGAGGCTCATGCACATGGAAAGTTTGGTTTCTCAGCTCTTCCAGTCTTTCAGGGCATGCCTTAGTTATCGTGGCATGAGCAGGCACGCACTTGGGTCGCTTGTTCTTTGTCCTAGCAACCGAATTTCACTCTCAGTTTTCCTGCTGCTTCTTGCTGCAGCATTCCCAGCAGAACAGCTTTTCTCCTGACACACTTCATGAGGCTCGATTGGGTTGCTGGAGTCAACATCAGTATTTTTAGACAATGGTCCACAGCCTCTGATGCAAATCAACTTTAAAAGGTTACTTTTGTTTGCATGCTTCAGGCTATTCTGTTCCCTCTTGTAACTCCCTTTTCCTGTGCTCTGTCAGCAGCGATATTCTTTAGGTGAGATGATTAGTCAAGGCCACTTAATTCCTTTTGCCTGTCTCTCCTCTGACATAAAACCTGTTGATTTCCACTGAAAAAAAACATCTGATCTGTTGGCTGTTAGGAACTTCTGTATCTGTGAGCCTAGGAGTTAAGCATTGTTATAAAATCTACTTTCCAGTCTGATAATTTCTTAAGGAAAAAAAAAAAGCAGTCATTTTTGTTTTCCCCTTAAAATATCAGTCAAATTAAAACAAAAGCAAGACTTGCCAGGCTTACGTAAAGCTGGATTGCACTTCAGACCGTATTTTTGTGCATTATTAAGTTTACTGAAGTCTCAGGGGATGAAATTTGCAAAAGCAAGTACCATTTAAAGTCATTGGCACTCTGTACTTTAATCCCCTGGGTGCTTTTGCAAATCTTTCACAGACTGTGTAAATGTGCCATATTCAACTGCAGCAATTCCGTGATGGATGAGGCTTCTGCCAAGCAGGGGAGATTTAGCAGAGCCTCTCTTCCTCATGCATTTCACTGTTATTAACAAGCTCTCACCTAAAGCAAAATAAATCTGACTTAATTTGCACCAGCTTCCAGTTATTAGCCATCCATTTGTAAATATAGCTGCAGTGACATCTGATTGCTTTTTGATCTGTCTGTTGCATCAGAAACAAAGCCAAACAAATTCTGTCTGGTTACAGATCAGCATCTATTATCTGCTGTGTGGAACTGCCTGCAGAGGGAGTTTGGAGGAACTCTGGAGGAGCAGGACCTTTTCCTGGTGCTGAAATTCCCTTTTTTGGACAGCAAACCAAGCTGACCCACTGCTTATTTAGGCCCTTCCTCAGGCTTTAATCTGGCTTGAAAGTGTCCAGCCTCCTTCTGCAGCAAAATCACCTCAGTTTGGTCCTGAGATAGAGAGGAGCTCGTCCCGTTCCCAGACGGAGCTGATCCAATCCACTGCTCCTTCCTTATTTATACAGAGCATCCACACTCACTGCAGCAGGGTTTATGTTAGAAATGCTCGTGTGATACCAGAGGTAAATAGTTAATGGACTGGAAAGTCCCAGTGAGTGGAGACTTTTGGAAGCACAACCAATAAATCCCTCAGCGACAGGGGCCGGGTGCTGGAGGTGGACTCCTTGCAAGGAAGTTTTCACCAGCGTTGGGAAGAAATGAGGAATTAGTAAATGATCCTGAAGACATCACTTTTAATCAGGATATGAGGCTGTGTTATATAACCCAGGGTATTTATGACTTCATGGCCATTTAGGGATTTTCATTCTGGAGTCAAAAATTAGTCGGGAATCGTAACTGAGAAATTGACAATTTTTACAGGATCTTTCTTCCTCTAACCTGAAAAGAAGGAAAAAAGAGCTCATTGCTACAGCCTGGCACTGACACAGCCTGATCACTTCTCTGATTAACTAAGGCCACATATTTCAGAGAAATCTGCTACTCGCCTACATACAGTCAACCAAATTAATTGATCTAAGGGAGGTTTCTTTCTAAACACCCTATTCAGCAGAATAACCACGTTATTCTCCCACTTAGTGCAACATGAGAGCCTCTGCATTCAGCTGAGGTTTTATAGAAGTGCACTGCACCTCTGCTACCTCCCTGGGTAAGAGCTGTATTGCTAAAATAAGAAGCAAGGTGCAGTCTCTGGGGTTAAAAGTTCTTTTTCTCTCTTTTTCTCCTGTTTGCATGTTCTTTTTCTTTTTTTTTTATTGTGTTTATTAGTTCCAAGAGTCATGTAGAAAGAGCTATTTCTCCTAGAAAAAAGTGAGAAGCCACCTTTTAGAATTTTGTTGAGATGTGGATGGAAGCTGGCTTTGTTCTTCATTAACAAAACAATTGAAGTAGTTGGGATTTTTTTCTGGGCACTGGGCTGTGCCCCTTGTCTTTTGTCTTGGAACCGTGCATTGGTAAAGTCAGAGTGAGGAGAAAAACAGGGGTAATACCTTTCCTCAGCTGAGGTATTTAACTTCAGACCGTGCAGGATTATCTAGTTAAGCTCATTAACTGAGCTGTCACTCAAAGCCCAGGTTATTTGCAGCTCTTTTTTTCTGGACAATCAATCAATTAAAGATGATACCACCTCTGAGATACGAGGTGAGTTTTTGGCCAGGGCACCCAATTGTTGTGTTTAGCTCCAGATATTGCCCATGTGGGCACAAACACATGGACATTTTTAAAATTCTGGGAGATAAAAGCATTTCGATTTGGTATTTTGATTCAGTGAAGTTTTAGGGAAACTAGCAGAGATTCTGCCTTTCTTGGATGAAAAATAGGGGATCTTTGGCGGAGTATGTTTCCCTTAGCATCCCAGGATGATCTTTTTTGCTGAATTTTCCTATGGCAGTGATGTCGAAAAGTCACTTATTAAAACTTAACTTTCTTGTCTAAAGTATTATGTAAGTTCAGCGTAGCTGTGATGCGTATTTGTATTTCATAATCATTTCTTGAAACTTCTTTGCATGTGTGAGCGAAGCCTAAGCCTTAAGGGATTTAATATTTAGCATATTTCTGCAATCTGGCAAGGTCATCTTTCTGCTGATATATTTGAGTTAGGAATTTACACAGCAAATGCCATAACTATTAAGTGTGAGAGAAAGCCAGAGTCCTGAAAAATTAAGATGTTTGAAAATAGAACCTGACCTTCTCTAGTACAGGATTCCTGACGCCCTCCCCACACCCTTTACTTAATATTTCAGTTCCCATCACACGTGGTACAAACAAACATAAATCAATCAGGAGTTTTCCCCCGTTTGCAGACGTCAACAGTTTTCAAAGTGACCTTTTTTCCTTCCTTCAGAAACTACTTCGAACAGGGAATAAAAATTTCCCTCCCAGAAATCAAAATGTGAATTCAGCTACTGGAATTCAGCTAATGTGCGGCAGTGAATTAAATAATTTTATGTATTTTTTTAGAAAAGTTTTACTCTTCTGAACTTTTCAGCTGTACTTTGTTGTAATTTAACCTTCAGCTAATGTACTGTGTCAAACTTCAGCACATACAACGTGAGATTGTTCTAATTATAAGATTGTCATAGTTTCTAGTGTTAAAAAAGCTGCATTCGCCCATCTGCATCTCACCCTCTTTAAGAGGCTTAAGAGTTACAACTTAGCAAATACAAATTAATATTAAAGAGTCATTTGCTGTTTCTGCAGAACGTTTCCAGTTTCTTTGTGCTCTCCTGTGCAGAGCTGAGCGCTCTGTGCCTCAAAGGTTCCCCTTTGTCAAGGCTGACAGGAGCAATCTGCTGGCAGGGAGGGAAACGTGACAGCAACCTCCTGTCCTGTCTTCTTTAAAGCTGAACTGCTGCCTTGGAGCATGGCTGCTGTTCCTGCAGTGCCTGAGCTAAGCAAGCACTCAGAAATTCCCTTTTCCATTTGTTCCATCCCTTCAAAAGCTGGCTCTAGTGCTCCTCATGCCTTCTCCAGCTACCCAGAAACAGAGACCAGACAGGAGTAAGGCAATAAAGGCAGGGATTTATCTGAGAGGCCTTCAAAGGTGCACCCTGGGGAGCCAGAGGCTGCTTCCAAAATGGACCCCAAGATGGACGGCAGGTCACGAGTTCTTCACACTTTTGTAGGTTTGGTCCATTTGCATATCAGCATAAATTCACCAATTAAAACTTTAGCTTTCTTCAATTTCCCCACCTCTCTAGAGGCCCTGGCGTACAACTTTAGGCCTAGGACAGTCTGAGTGTCCTTGAATAGCAAGCTCAGAGAAGCTTTGTTGTGTCTGTCTGGCCTAAGAGAGCAGCTCATGAGCTACAAGAGACTTCAGAGTTACACACTGGGCAATACAGGACTTGAAAAAATATAAAAGTTAAAACCTAAGGCACCACTCCCAGCTGCACGTCAGCACAAACCAGGCCCAACCAGGACAGCTTTGTGGTGCCACGGTGTTTGTGTTTGCCAGCACTGCTGGCCATCCACTTCAGGCTTGGAAATATTTATGCAAACCTCTTCCCCTTTGAAAGGATTGCACACCAAACTTTGGAAACGTTTGGATATGGCTTTGAGTCATCAGAGGCCACACCAAACCAAGCTCCACTCTCTCCAACAAGCCTTTGCTACCCTCCTCAGCTGATACAATTCTGATAATGCAAGAAATGCACTTCTTATCAAGGTTTTTACTTTTTAAGGTGTGTAAATTCTTGGAAAACAACCATTTGTCATCACCTAATTAAAAGATGAGATCAAGCCTGGACAACACACAGGCTGTATTTTTGACGGCCCAGCAGTCGTGTTGCCTGCTGTATCCCCACATTTCTAGGCAACAAAAGTGGGTTTTAAATTGTTGCTCTCCCAAGCTCGGCTGGATCCCTGCTGCTGAACTGCTCTGCAGGCTGCCTGGCACTCAGCCCCTCTGCTTCAGCACCAGGAGCTGCCAATGGCTTCAGCTGGGGCTGTGCTAAATCTCAGGTCTGTTCTCTGCTCTGCCATGCAAACCTGTCCCCATGCTCACTGCAGGAACTGCAGAGCCCTTTCTCCTTTCTGCAGGTGCTGTTTGCCTCCTGGACAGGCCATTACTGCTTTTAAAAGTTGTGCACCACGACTATAAAAGTTACTTTTACAGGGCATGAAAGGATGTAGCTTGACCAGCTGACATAAGTAAATAAATTCTGGCTTCAAAATTAGACCGTGGGTGTGCTGACTGCTCTGCATCCCTCGTGTGCTGGACTAACAAGTGGCTCCAGATGCTTTGCCACATACAGCGAGTATTTATTGCCCGAAAAAAAATTTATAGGATAAATTGATCATCAAACAGCAAGGCACAGTAAAATGCCAGAGCAATCCTAGCCTGGCCTGCCAGGATAAAGCTGGCAGGTGCTTGAGCAAACTGCAATCTTCTGGAACACGATTAAAATGTTTGCTCTTTGGAGTTGCAGTCCTCGTGGTGGCTGAAGGCGTATTTATATAAATTAATGAAATACTGATGGCTCTTTGGTGGTAATAAGTAAAATTTTTTGTGATAACATGCTGGAATTTGTTCTCAAGCAATGACCTCATTTGGGGGAAACAGAGCAGTGTGTGGTGGCCAGCTCAGACACACAGGAGGTGGAGAGAAACCTTTTACAAGGACATTTAGTGGCAGAACAAGGGGAAATGGCTTTAGCCTGAAAGAGGACAGATTTAGAATGGATATTAGGAAGCAATTCTTTACGGTGAAGGTGGTGAGGCCCTGGCACAGAGAAGATGGGGCTGCCCCTGGATCCCTGGCAGTGTCCAAGGCCAGGTTGGATGGGGCTTGCAGCAGCCGGGGGCAGTGGGAGGTGTCCCTGCCCATGGCAGGGGTGGCACTGGATGGGCTTTAAAGTCCATTCCAACCCAAACCATTCCATGATTTCAGGGGAGGTGGGGGAAGCTCTCACCAACCCTCTCTGGCTCATCCCAGGTCCCTGCCCCTCTCTGGCTGTTGTTCCAGTGCTCCATCAGCCCAGGCTCAGCAGCAGGGTATGGCAGAGGCCCCAGGAGCCATAAACCCACCACCCCTGTCCCCTGCTCACTTCCACCTGAGGATTTCTTGTCAGAGCCAAACTCCATTCCCATTGATCTGAAGTTGAATCTGGGGCAGGAAATCTGCTTCAGCCATGGCAGAAAGCAGCTCTCCTTTACCCCGGTCTGGGGCTCCAGCACACGATTCCTGAGGAAGCATAGGGTTCACCTATTTAAATAACTCCATTCTGAGCTTTGCCTTTGCTGCAGTACTTCTTTAGTCCCAATACTTGAAGCAATCCGTGTTCCTCAGGGAGGAAGAAGAAAAAGAGGCAATTTGATATAAAATGACAGCAATTCCACACAGTTTGGACTTTCATAAAGGTGAGATTTTTCCTTTTCTCCTTCTCTCCTCATCTAACCCCCGTCTCAGCTCAGCTTTGTGGCACCATTTTGCCCTGCCAGAAGAGCTCCTCCAGCCCTTTCATGCCTGCTGCCAGCTTTGCACTGTCCCTTCCTTTCCTGTGCCATCATTTGATAAAGTCACGACATTAATTCCCAGGCAAAATCACGTTTCTCTCTACGGTGGGTAATTTCTCGAAAAACCACTTTCTATCAGTAGCAAGCATTCTTCTGCCCCGTATGTCCCTGCCTGTTTGAGACTCCAGGAAACCAGCCGGAGGCAGTGTTTAAACTCCTAATTCAGCTGTAATTTATATCTGCAGCTCCAGGTACTTAAAAGCAATTTTTGCTTCCATCAGCCATGGAAGGAGTAGGATGATATGAGAAAACATAGAGACCTCTTCTGAGTTCCACCAAAAATCCTGACAGAGGTTGTCTCGCTGTCCCTGCAGCCGGTGTTTCACACGAGCTGTCTGCTGGAGGACAACCAGAGGGAAAAACCCTTAATTGCAATCCACGCTGGCTGGTTTCTGTCAGCAAACCTCCATCGCTGCAGGCAGCAGCCAGGGAGGGGGACCTGCTGCATCCCCAGCTGCTGAGCTGCTCCTTCCATCAGCTTATTAGCGAGGTTGCTTTGACATCCACCCCCCATTTTGCCTTCCTTTGTTCTATTTCATGGGATGGGGGAATCATAGAATGGTTTGGGTTGGGAGGGAACTTAAAGATCATCTCATCCTAATGTCCCTCCCACGGGCAGAGACATCTTCCACTAGACCCGAGTGCTGTCCAGCCTGGCCTTGGACACTGCCAGGGTTTGGGCATCCACAAAATCTCTGGGCAACCTATTCCAGTGTTTCGCCACCATCACAGAGAACAATTCCTGCCCAAGATCCCATCCAGCCCTGCCCTCTGGCACTGGGAAGCCATTCCCTGGCTCCTGGCCCTGCAGCCCTTGGGAATTGTCTCTCTCCATGGTTCCTGGGGCTCCTTCAGGCCCTGCAAGGCCACAGTGAGCTCAGCCCAGAGCTTCTCCTCTCCAGGCTGAACAATCCCAGCTCTCGCAGCCTTTCCTCCCAGCAGAGCTGCTCCAGCCCTCTGCTCATCCTGGTGCCTCCTCTGGCCTCTCTGCAGCAGCTCCACGTCCTCCCTGTGCTGGGCCCGGGGCTGGGGCAGCTCTGCAGGTGGGGTCTCACCTGAGGGGGGCACGGGGGCACAATCCCAATCCCTTCCCTGCTGCCCACACTGTGGGATCAGCCCAGGCCATGGGGGTTTCTGGCCTGCCAAGCTGGGCCATGTCCACCCTCTCACCCCCCAGCACCCCCTCGTCCTTCCTGGCATGGCTGCTCTTGATTTTTTATCCCCAGCCTGTGCTGATACCGGGTGTTGCCCCAACCCACGTGCAGCAGGTCTGGTTAAAGCACATGAAATTCCCACGGACCCACTGATTTCCCACCTTTAACCCTCTCTGGGAGGGTGAAGCACTCTCTGAGCGTGCTGAAGGCTCTCAGGAGCCCTGTCAGGAGAGGCGAGTGATGGCGGGGCCTGATGAGACACGGCAATCAGCCCTCAGCCATCAGACACCCTTCTGTCCACATCAGCAGGAAACTTTTCACAATTCGGGTTTGTTTATTGCCTCAGCTCGCTAAAGGCCACGAAATGCTAATGTTAACGCTACGAGCACATTACTGCCTCTTTAATTTATTTCAGCTAACTTCCGTGGATGGCATTTGGATAAGCTAAACTGCCAGTTGAACTGAATTTGTTGTGCAGCTCGATGTAAAAAACCATGCTGGAAATAGATCTGCATTCAGAGGCATCTAATTAGGAAAGCATCATGGTAGTCAATGCAAATGTTTTCCAAGGCACTGCATCTGTGCACCGAGCATCAGTTGTGCACTGAGATTGCAATATCCATTTTCCAAGCTGTAAAAGCCAGCTAACGAGGAAAACACTTACTTGCAGCCTGCCTCGGTGAAGGAAAGAGCAAACCCTGTGTTTTAGTGCTGCGGCATCCCTGTGCAGATTTCCTCAGCAAAATCAGGAGGAAAATAAGGAGGAAATAGGAAGGAAAATTCGCAGGGAGTACCAGGAATCTGTGCAATGTTTATTAGCTGAGAGCCGGGGTTTAAAAATGCCCATAGCTTTAGGCTGCACACAAATGCTGCTGGATATGCAAGGGCTCCACCCAAATGTATCATTTTTGCAGGTCAAAATGCTTCAAAGTACTCTGAGGGTGGTGACCTGGGCTGCCCCCCTTTTTTCTAACTTGTTTTAACAACAGTTTTTGTATTACAGTACACGTGGACATGTGAATATAAATGCTCATATATGTATATGCAGACTTATAAAATCATGGAATGGCTTGGGTTGGAAAAGCCCTTAAAGATCATCCAGCTCCATGGGTAGGGACACCTTCGACTGTCCCAGGCTGCTCCAAGCTCCATCCAGCCTGGCCTTGGGCACTGCCGGGGATCCAGGGGAACAACTTTTTTGTGCCAGGGCCTCCCCACCCTCCCAGGGAACAATTCCTTCCCAATATCCCGCCTAACCCCACTCTCTGTCAGTGTGAGCCATTCCCCCTTGTCCTGCCACTGCATCCCTTGCAAATAATCTCTCTCCATCTTTCTTGCATCTTTCTCGTTTCCTGGCGAGATTTTGTCAAGTTTTCCATTAAAGCATTTTAAAATACTTTGAAAGCATCATAAGTGCAGTAGAATGCTTTCCCCTGTGCTTCTAAAGTGTTATAAAAATAAGGATCTGTGCAAACTCTCTAAAAAAACCCGAATTTACTCCTAGCGTCTAAACCTGACTAAAAATAACCAGTCCATCAAACCCAAAAGAACATAGAATTTTATTCAAGTTCACCTAGGGACTTGATTACTCTGTTGAAAATGGCAAAAAAGAGCAATTCTGAATATCCAAGCAGAAAAACAGATTGATCTCTTAGGTCTGTTTAGTTGCTCTCTTTCAAAACAACAGATACCTCCCCTTTTCTGTGAGTGAGTAAATAATTTCTGGCCTCTCACATCTACAGAAAACTGCTTTTCTCAAGGAATTTATTCAAAAAGTCACTGCATCTCTATTTGTAGAACAAATGGGTCTTTAATGGTTTGCAGTCTCATTTGAATATTCATGTTAATATGCATTTTTTTTCCATTTAGGAAATAATCATGTGGTAGCCAAGGACTCCCATTAGCTGCAAAATGCAGTTCTTTAGGAAACTAATTTACCCTGATACTTGATGAGGTTGAGGGAACTACCAGGATCATTAGGGAATTAAAAGCACTCTATGTCCTTTATCTGGACTAGGTTCAGTGTGCACAGCATCCCATGTACAGCTGTGGGGCTTCCCGAGGATCTTCCTGCCCACAGATGTTCAAAATCCAGACTGGCCATCCTGCTTTGGAAAGGAACATCTGAGAATGGAATCATGGAACAGTTTGGGTTGGAAGGGACCGTAAAGATGGTCTTGTTCAAACTCCCTGCCATGGGCAGGGACACCTCCCACTGTCCCAGGCTGCTCCAAGCCCCAGGGTCCAGCCTGGCCTTGGGCACTGCCAGGGATCCAGGGGCAGCCCCAGCTGCTCTGGGCACCCTGTGCCAGGGCCTGCCCACCCTGCCAGGGAACAATTCCTGCCCAAGATCCCACCCAGCCCTGCCCTCTGGCACTGGGAAGCCATTCCCTGGCTCCTGGCCCTGCAGCCCTTGGGAATTGTCTCTCTCCATGGTTCCTGGGGCTCCTGCAGGCCCTGCAAGGCCACAGTGAGCTCAGCCCAGAGCTTCTCCTCTCCAGGCTGAACAATCCCAGCTCTCGCAGCCTTTCCTCCCAGCAGAGCTGCTCCAGCCCTCTGCTCATCCTGGTGCCTCCTCTGGCCTCTCTGCAGCAGCTCCACGTCCTCCCTGTGCTGGGCCCGGGGCTGGGGCAGCTCTGCAGGTGGGGTCTCACCTGAGGGGGGCACGGGGACACAGTCCCCTCACCACAGATCCCATCACTTAGTGCTGTACAAAATGCTAATAAAATATGAGGAAAAACGAAGAAGAAAAGAGATGAAAATGGAGAATTTCAGCAGCAGTTCTTGCTCAGCTGGTACAAAGCATCATGATTCCCACAAATCCAGAGCCTTTTCCATGATTAGACTAACTGAAGCCAACAGTTCACGTTAAAGAGGTGACAGTTTTCCACAGACATTTTTTGGACTGTCCCACTGGAAATTAGAAGGAAACAAAAATTCAACAAATGTTTGTGGTAATAGTTTTTGACAGAGCCCTTTAAATCTTTAGTCAGATACAAACTGAGAGTGGTTCTTTGCATATTTTACTTATTTCCTGGTAGCAGCAGCAATGCAAAACATACTGGATCTGTCTTCAGGGACTGTGTATTTAAATTTTCTTTATTAAACAGTTCAGTTGTTAAAGTGTATTTACAGTTTGTTTTTTTTCTCTCTCTAATTAATTGTTTCAGAGATAGTTATTATTTGCTGTCATATATTAAAGATCAGAAAAAGGAAAGGAGAGAAAAGAGAGCCCTAAAGCCTTTCTGCATCATTATCCATTTATTAAAGCACTTAGGAGTGCGAGTTACCCGCACATTTTTATGTGAGATCCATTCCAGGAAGTTCTGGCCGTGCTGAATTAACGGGAGGTTTGCCTTGGAGACTGAACTTCACAGCCTGGGTTTTAGGCATACCCCGGCTTTGCTCAGTGATCTGGGACTCGTGGCTGCAAAACGCAGAAGTTAAAAGCCCTGCTGACAAAGCTAATCAGGCTGTGAGAAATTGAACTGCACAGAGGAACAGTTGGGGAACGTAAAAATTCTGCTGGAAGAGCTCGGAAGAATCAGAGCAGCATTTTATCAGGGCCTGCTGCAGTAGGACAAAGGGTGATGGTTTCAAACTCAGGGTAGATTTAGATTAGATAAAAGGAAGAAATTTTTAAGGGTGGATGGGCTGAGACACTGGAACAAGGTTGCCCAGAGAGGTGCTGAGTGCCCCATCCCTGGAAACACTGAAGGCCAGGTTGGATGGGACTCAAACCAACCTGGGATAGTGGAAGGTGTCCCTGCCCGTGGCAGGGGGTGGGACTGGATGATATTTATGGTCACTCCCAACCCAAACCGTTCTGTGATTCCCTGAACTCTGCCATGCACATTAGTGCACAGTCAGCTCTTAAGTCAGATGGTGAAATATGACTCATTTAAATAGTGACCAGGGCAGAAGGGGGCAAAGGAGAGGGAGAATCTGATGTATGACACAACTGTCAGAGAACATCTTTATCTGTTGAACCACTCAAAAATAAAATATTGCAATGATTAAATTTTTGTTTGTTTGTACACCAAGAGCTCCAGTTTAACTCTCTTCTTTCTCCAAAGAGCATTTCCCTCTGGGTGGTTTTGCCCAGCAGATCTTTTTGCTGACAAACTCACATTTTGGTCCCCTAACAGGACACTTAGGGAAGTCAATAAGGTTTGGGAAACCACTTTGCCCTGTCTGTACTCCAGCCAAATCACAATGATGTTAAATGAACCGCTTTTAATAATTCATTGCAGCAGAATCTGGTTTACTTTTAGCCAGCTCTTAGAGAAGGAAAAAGGCTTCAGCTTCTGAGCTTCATCTTGCAGAGCTGATGAATTTCTCCCAGGCTGTTCCCAGATGCTTTCCCAAACTGGACAAATCCCCCAAGTTTTCTCCCCTTTTCTCTCTGACTCCCAGAGGACAATTCCTCCACGCCCTGTGCCAGCAGCCCTGGTACAGGACGCGACACGTGGAAAGGCAATTCCTTGTGTATCTTCCTTTTATTAAAAAAAAAAAAAAGGGAAGGTTTTCGCCTACTGATGGGCAGATCTAATTAACCCTTCTCTCCTCAGTCACCACAGAAATTAGCAGAGCTCAGGCCCCAGGCAGCCCCCAGACAGAGGAGCTGTGCTGTGCGTTGCAGCTTCTGGGATTGTGGGAGGACAAACAACTCAAACACAGCCCCAGAAAAGGAAAAAAGAGAGGAAATGGGGGCTGTTTCAGGCCTGTGATGTGTCCAGGGGAAAGCAGCAGTTTGTGCTCAGCCGTGGGTAACCAGGATGGGTTCAGGCTATGAGACGAAACAAGGGTTGGGGGTACCAACACAATTATTTTTAGCTTACCTAACATAAAAAAGGGAAAAAATACAAGTTTGGGGGTACATGAGCCCTGAAAATGACCTGAAAAAACCTCATCTGCCTTGAAACCGATCTGCTTTTCCAGCCTTTGGTCTAACAGAAGTTATTTCCCATGCACTTCACCTCAATCGTGTTTATGTATAAAGTAATATATTACCTAACACCTGTGTTTGAACTGAAGACTTGCTGTTTATGTTGCAAGCACACATAAATTTAAATGTGTGTGCATACACAGGTGCCTGTAACTTAAAAGGGTGTGTGTTGTACAGAGATACAAAAATATTTCTGTGCCTGTAGGCAGAACTCCTTAAAAAAATAAAATAAAAGGAAGAGACTGGACTTATTAGTAGTGTAAATCAATGCATTGTCCTCAGCTGGAAAAGAAGCTGTGCTCAGTTTTACCAGCTGGGGATGGGGCCTGTAGCCCGAGCTCCCATTTTATGGGACACGGGGAAGGGAGGCAGGGATCTCTCCCTGCAGGAGCTGTTTAGGGACAGCTTTCTTGCAGAAATTATAGCTTCTTTGGAGCCTTAATTTGGGGCAGAACAGCTGTGAACAGCACCCCCCCCAAAAAAAAAGTCTAATAACAATTGTTAAAGTTTCATAAAACACGGAAATTGGAGTAGCCTCATGGGATATTCTCTCATGATCACAAGGGTTTAAAAGCTGGTCCCAACACCTTGATTTTTCTTTGCTCTTCTCTTCGTCAGGAGCTGTTTTTTGCCATTTGACAGATGCTCTCTGGGCTGTGAGGGGTCCAGTCCAGCATCCCACAGCATTCAGCATCCTGGGGCTCTTCTGAGCAGCCCCAGGAGCACTGCCCAGCTCTCAGAGGAAGCCAAGAAGAGAAAACAAGAGGACCAGAGAACAGTTATTCAAATTACACTCTGGCTTCAATTTGTCAGCTGCACCACCACCGGCAAGAAGAGAGACATGGAAATGTCACAGAGATGGTAACCTTTAAAATGTTTTCACATTAAAAAAAAAAAAAACAGAAAAAGCCCAAAGCACGCGGCTGCAGCAGCCTGCAGCAGCATTTCCATGACTTCAGCGAGTTCCCCAGCACAGCCCTCGGCCCCTCTGCTCCTCTGTGTGCAGGGTGGCGTCGGCCACTGCAGGGACCAGCCAGTGCCACCAGCAGCAGGTTGGCACCGCTGTCCCATCCGCCGTCCCTGGAGCTGAGTGCCCAGGAGAGCCCAGCCCGGCCCAGCCCAGCCCAGCCCAGGAGAGCCCAGCCCGGCC
>WEIT01039824.1:844518-895310 GCA_013389985.1 Dryoscopus gambensis
TCTTCTCCTCTCCTCTCCTCTCCTCTCCTCTCCTCTCCTCTCCCCTCCCCATTTCAATTCTCCTCGAATCATGGAATCATAAAACCATTAAGGATGGAAGAGACCTTTAGGATGATGAAGTCCAGCTGTTAGCCCAGCACTGACACTGTAACCCCTGAACCACTAAATCACATCACCCAACACCAGATCCTGATGCCTCTTAAACACCTCCAGGGGTGGTGACTCCAGCACCTCCCTGGACGAGTTATTTCCATGCCTGGCCACCCTAATGGTGAAATTTTTTTTCTGATATGTGATCTGAATTTCCCCTGTCTCAGCTTAAGGCTCTTCCCTCTGGTCTTCTCCCTCATTTATTAAGTAACCCCTGGCACAAGTGTGCCAGAGAAGCTGTGGCTGCCTCATCCCTGGAAGTGTCCAAGGCCAGGCTGATCTTTAAGAGATGATCTTTACGGTCCCTTCCAACCCAAACCTTTCCAAGATCCTGATATTCTTTGATCTACAACCTCTTTGGGCACCCTGCCACTGGCTTCGGGCTGAGCCAAATCAAGCCCTTTGTGCAAAGCAGTGAAGGCTGAAATCTCGTGTCTCCAGAACGACCTTGCAGAAATAATCTGATCCCTGCAGCTCTCCCTTCCACAGCGGTGTTGGGGGGGCCTATAAAGCCCTCGGGCTCCTGAGCTATCTGGTTGTACTCCTGACAGTGTGCTGTAAAAGTGCCAACAGACACTTCACCTGCAGCTTTTCCCCTCTGAGGTCTGCAGCTCCTGAGCCTTTAGTACAGGAGATGTTGCTGCACCCTGGGCGGGTGGGGGAGAACCATCTCTTTGAGTGCAAATGAGACCAAATTAAAAGCTCAGGGACATCTGACTCTAGTGTTCTGCTATCTTTGAGGCTGCACTGTGTCACTCTCAGGGCCACAATAATATTTAGCACTGCCCTTGCCACTGTTACTAAATGCTGAATTTTTCAATTTTGCTTAAAACTGCAAATTTTAGAAGCTGTATTGCCAAGCACCGGCCTGACCCAGGCATCAGCTGGGCACACCTTGGTGAATTTAAAGTTGTGGTGGATTTTGCCAACATCTTAACTCACAGTCTCTGCCATTTTTCTTCCCCAAGTGGGTCACTTTCTGTCTTTATTACCCACTTATCTGCCCGCTTCTCTTGTCGTAAACCCCTATTAAAGAGTTTGGGACTTCAGTGACTGTAAAAATAAGATGGATTTTGCCCTGTCGGAACTAGATGTGTGTTTTACTGGGAAGTAAAACTGGAGGTATGCAGGCTTCGGAGATGAGTTTCTGTTATGGAACCACGTAAGAAACAAGGCAATATATTGCTAGGTAATGGGCAAGAGTTGCTCTTTCCTTACATGATCCAGGCTAAAGCTCTTTACTGAGCTGCAAACACTGCTCCAGATCTCGTGTGTTGGAATGGTTTCATTCTCTTGCACACAATGTGCTGTTTTCCTGAGGAACTCTGCTTTTTGTTTGTGTTTGGAGGTTGCCCCTGGGACTGGGATGTACCTGGAGCTCTGTGGATCTCAATCTCCCTGCTCAGTTCAAACATGTCAGCTCCAGCTCCAGCTCCAGCTCTGCTGGTTCAGGTGCCTGGTCATTGGGGCAGTTGTTAATTTGCATGGCAAAATTTCAAGGCTCTGTCAGGCCCAGCATGCTCAGCTAAAAAAGTGCTGCTTGGGAACCCTCACAGAGCTCCAGGAAAGTTGTTGTTACCCTGGGCTCAGTAAGGGCTGATTTCACCAAGCCTGCTGAGCCCCAGTCCTTGTCCACCCTTGTCCTGGCTGCTCTGGTTTCCAGACAAAGCAGCACAGAGAAAATCTGCCGATGTGATCGTCACCGGATGTGGCCAAAACCACTTTCTGTCCTTAATGTAAGTGTTGGAAAACCTTTGTTTGCCTCTCAGGGAAAAGAGATCTGCAGCTTCCCAGGAGAACAGAAATTCTGAAATTTGCCTTACTTCATTTTATAAGGAAAAAACCTGCACAACCATGAATGCAAATGTTTATTTTCCGATCCCAAGCCTGTTGTGGCTACAGATGGTGGCTTGGGCTGCTTCCTGGAAACTGAGGGAAGTTGCCGAGGTCACCCAAAGGGTAGAGATTTACCCTGGTGTTGGGAAGGTGTCACCCTCCTCCTCAGCTTTCTGAAGCTTACATATTTGTCGATCCAGAGAATCAGAAAGTTCTCACAACTGTTAATGTAAATAACAGCTTACGTTTACATTCCTTTTCCATGAGGAGAAAGGTTGATGGACTTTCTGTCCAGCCATTCTGGACGAAGAAGTGTCACCTCAATTAGCCAATTGAATGTAATGGCTAGATCTCTATAAACATTCCTGAGGGAATAAAAAAATCCAGGAGTCTTCTCCTCACTCTCCTCGAGTCCACGCATCTTTTATTGTGTCCTCTAGTGACAGGAAGGGACCCTCAAAGGCACCCCCTAGAAACTGAATCCCCACAAGCCTCTGCTCGACCCCAAATCCAGGAGGAGGAGGTTACCAACAGGCCGACGCCCTGGAGTGCCAGGAGATGTTTGGTTGGCCTCAGAGCCCCAGATGCTGATAACTCTCGTTTCTCTTGGGCCTGCTGATTGAACTGGCAGGAGACCAGGTTGTTTTTAAGCTGGTTGTTACTGAAAATGAGAGACTGGCATGAAAATTTTGGGTCCACTGAGTGATCTTTTCCAGTGAAATCCCTAAACATCAGGCTGTGCTGGAGCAAATCTACTGAGAAATAATCGTAACTAGTAGCAGTGATTTTTGTACCAAACACATTCTTCATGACATTGCCAGCTCTGGCATAAAGCTTTCTGAGGAGGTAATCTCTGACAATCTCCATTTGCCAGCCATGGAAATGGCCGTGGGGTTCCTGTTTGCTCTGGGAGGGATGGGACAGCTCTGAATGCAGCTCCCAGAGCCCTGCTGGGTGCATGTGGGTATGAAAAGTGGTTCACAGCTGTGAAGGGAGATCATGGGCTTGCTAGACCTTTAAGATTTGATGCAGAGACTTTCTAGCACTCAGACTTCATCCAATTCTTTTCCTTCTCTTCTGGTTCTACTTAGTGTAAATTACTGCCTTCACCTTGCCTTGAGCTTTTGTCTCTAAAAGTCTCTGACTTGTGATCTTCCGCTGAATGGATTACGGAGCTCAACTTTTTGCTGAGAGGGGGAAAGAATAGAATAAAAATTTATAAAGATAGCCGGGGGACGTTGTCTGCTGGATAGGGCAATATTGGCTAAAGGGTGGGCCAGAAAAATTCCGATTTGCCTGTGCGCCCACACAGGGCCGAGACAAACCCTGGAGAGTGACGTGGCTGGAAGGAGCTGATGCTGTGGTTTCAGCATCTTTCCCTGCTCCCTTCCCCCACGTGCCAGGCAGTGGAAGGGCTGTGATGGTCACTCTCACATGATCCAGGCCAAGAGCACGAGTGCTGCGGGGACGTGCACGCACTGGAATCGCAGATGAACCCTCGCGGCGCAGGTGACACCTGGCTCTGTAATGCCACACTGACCACAAATAAGCCACAATCCCACCCCTTTCCGGAGCAGAAACTCCCCCTGTTTGCTCTGAAAACCACATTCAGCCATGCTGGACTCCAGCCCTGTGCCAGGGGAGAGCAGCCCAAATCCCAACCCCACCCCGCGTGTTGCAAGCTGCCCTTGCACGGTCAGGGGGTCGCACCGACCCTTTTCCAGCTGCTCAATCCCAAACCCTCCTCAACTAAAATCTAAAACGAGCTTCACCCTCTCTCTGGAGTGTTGTCTTGGATCTCTTTGAAGTGACAGGAAAGCTGCAGAGTTATTTTTAGCAGCACCTCATCAATTCTGTGTTCCCGAGCGCGTTGGCTCCTCCACCTGAGGTGATTCTGCTTACAAATACTGGAGAGGGTTCACCTTCAGAGATGATATTTTAATTAGAAGTGCAAAGAGCTATGGCCCAACGTGTCAGAGACTAATGAACGAGCTTTTGTGGTTGGTGGAGAGCAGATTGCCAAGCTATCCATTCCCTCCTGTACTGTCTAAAATGAAATGCAACTGAAGCTGGTGCCATTTTAAAAGGAAAATCTTATTAGAGCCCAGGCAAGGATATCAGAATAAAATAAATGGCTCCTGGTGCTTCTTCATCTGTTTGTATGTAGGTTCAGGTGTGATTATGTAGTCTGCTATCAACTTTAATTAAGCTTTCCCTTTGCTGCTGACCTTGGGGCTTAAATATAATTTGTTCTATAGGAAGAACAAGTGGGACGAGCTCAGTGTTTTAAAGTTCAAATTGATTTTGGTTACATTTCATTTAAATTTCCTTATGAAAGCATGTAATTTTACTATTACTAATGTTGGAGCAATTACACAGAGGTGAAGAATCTGGTACAGAGCAGAGCCTTGCAGCTCTCTGATGCTTCTCTTCACGAGCAGAAATGTCCCTGACTTGTGTTTTTGGTATAATTTTATTTAAATCCACTGGAGTCTCAGTGAGCTCCTGCTTCTCCTGCACATCTCTGGCTCACCAGGCAGACCAGAGGTGACAGTGGGACACACTGGTGTGCAAAGGCTCCAGCAGACCTGTCCCCACCTAGGAACAGAAGTGAGATCTTTAATATTGCCAGGCTATTTTTTCTCTCTGATAAAATAGGAGTGCTTTCCTTAGGGGGGCTGGGAGCTGCAGCTCTGGGCAAGGCAGACACTGCAGGCAGGGTGGCTGCTTGGTTTCCAGCCTCTGGGCTGACCCTTATCCATCAGAGCTGAGCTGTTTGTCCTTCAGTCTCCAGGATATTTGGGGATGGTCGGCACTGAGACGTGTCCTGGACACAGGGGAGCCCCTGGCCCCACTTTTCTGGTTTTACAGAAGCAGGGTGGTGGGAACCAGAGGAAGGGGCGCCAGGGGTGCAAGAGCTCAGCCTGGGGTGTGAGAGGCACTGGGAGATGCTGGAGATGCCAGCAGAGATGAAGGAAGAAGATGTTCCCTAAGACTCAGAGGCAGCTGCAGTGAGTTTCTTCAACCCTCTGAAAACTGCGGGCAGGATGGGATGGAGAGAAGGGATGAGACCCGGAAGGGTGTGGGAGGAGAGATGATTGCAAGCTGTTTGTGAACCCAGTGTGTTTTCTGCAGGGAAAATCTGCAGGATCAGCCATAGGCATGGAAAATTTATGTCAACACACATTTCAATATGTGCTCGTTATTTCTGAGCCCCTGCTGCAATGCTCCCTTCCCTCCCCACACCATCCAAAATATCCATTGCACTACAAATAGCCCTGAAGCAGCTGCTTTCTCTGTCTAACTGTTGAATCAAGTGATTTTGCTGTCCCACTGAGACTGGAGCCCCTAAAGAAAGTTTACAGGAAAAACTTCAGGTGCAAAGAAAAGGTGCAAAGATGTAACTTGGCTGAGCTTGGGCAATATTCCAAGACCATAATACTGCTGTGATGACAAGGTGCCTTAATGACAGCATTTTGTCAGGTTTTGCACCTCTTCTTGCCATTGTGTTGTGGATTTCTCTCACCATTATGTGCTATCCTTTTATGAAACACCTATCTTTCTCACTTCCAATTAAATAAAAGTCCAAAGGTTTGAACTCTGGAGGGGGTGGGTTGTGCTTTCTGACGGGCTCAGAGGATGAAAATTTGGCTGTTCCAATGTAATACCAGTGACTTTGCCAATGTATCTCAAAGCAAGCTTTTCAGTTTGGGTGCTGTGAGGAATTGGTGTTGGCATTACTGTCCCACAGGCAAGGGCAGGGATCAGTTTCTCTCACGCTCAATCACAGAGATTTCAAAATCTTCTATGTGCATATATTTCCCATCAATAAAAAAATAAATTAAAAAAATCGCTGCCTAGAAATTCTCTGTGCGTGTGTGCCCAGCAGCACCAGAACAAATACCTGCAGCAGCTTTCCCCCCGACAAACACTTTGCAGAGAGGCAGGCCTGTGTTTTATGCTCAGATGGCTGCTCCAACAGGAGGGAAATCTGTCCCCTCTCACCGTGGCTGTGCTTGGTCAGCTCTGTCTCGGGCTCATCCCTGCCACTTGTCCCTGAAAATCAGGTGCCTGTGAAGGGGAAAATCCTTCACCTGGGAGAGCAGAGCCGGGAGGGAGGGTGCTGCAGGGCGTGGAGCCCCTGTGCCGAGATTCCCCACGCTGAATTCCTGCTGGGAAGTTTGCAGGGCCCTTGTCAACCCTGACAATACTTATAGAGCCTTTTTTTGGTGTCCATTCTAGCACCTTCTGTGCTGGAAACCCTGAAACCAATGAGCACAACGCTCACTGTGGAAAAAGGAGGAATAGTTGGGGAAGTAGAGCCCTGTCCCCTGGGAGGTGCTCTGCACAACCCCCCAGCAGTGTGAGCAGCGTGTGCCGGGCTCCTGCTCTTCCTACAAAGGCATTTTCATTCTGGGGAGGGACGGGAGCTCTCCTTTGGGAGGCTCAGGCAAGCTCAGAGAAAATTAATGGCGAAAAGCACTCTCTTTTCCCTGCTGGAATGCTTCATAGTCAACCAAGGGAGCCCATTAAGCAACTGCTGTGACCTAAAATAACCTGAGTAGTGCTAAAACTATGAACAGGCTGTATGGTTTTTTTTTTCCTTCTTTTTACCTTTCCTTCCTTTTAAAATAAAGCTTCCTTCCCTGGGAGAGTTTTTCAGCCTGCTCAGGAAGATGTGCTGGCAGAGTTTGCCTGTCCTACTGCCCCTTTATCCCACCTTTTTGCAATTCATACCTTCAGAATAAAAAAAACCCACCCCCCAAAATAAAAACTCAAGCAAAACCTCCTCTTCATACACACCTGGCTGTGCTGGCAAAGTGTTTTGGGTGTCAAAGTCTGGAGAATTTTACCCCTGATCACTGAATGAAAGGATTCAGGAAGAGATCTATTGCAGGCGAGGGATGGGTATCATCCCTTCAGCTACCTGGGAAAATGGGAAATCGGGTTGCACAAAGCTCCTCTGGACTCTCTTTTGTCCCAAATGGCAGCCCAGGGTTGTTTTGTTTGCTTTTCAACTGCATTATTTGGTGTAATAATACCTCACCTTGCTCATAACTCCTCACTCTTCTTAGCTATGGTACCACTGCTGCGGAGCTCACCTGGGTAAAAAATTAATGACCAAAAAATAAACATTTAAACAGTCAAAATTTCTTCAGTTCTGGATAGGAAAAGCAAGTTTCAACCTGAAAACAAGGAGAGGGGAAAAACTCTACTGAGTTAAACTGCAGTTGTGTTAATCAGACAATTTAAATGGAACGGTAATGGAATAAAGGATAAAAGGGTTCTTAGAAAAGGCAGGAGTGAGGGAGTTGCTAACTCATTTGAGACAAAAAGGGAGACTTAATTGCTATCTGTGAGTCATTAAAGGGTTAGCTGAGGTTGGGGTATGAGGAAAAGTGTAATGTGAAAAAGAGTGAGTGTCTCTCAGGAGATATGATTTCTAGGAGGTAGAAGACGGAAGAATTTTAGCTCTTAAATTTGTCTTTTGAAGTTAAGTCTCCTATTGCCTTCGGGACCAAGATGGAGTCACAGGTTTGTGCAAGATGTGCTCGCACTGATACCTTGATGTTCCCATACCTTCAGGGCTTTTCTTTGGAGATCTCATGCTGGTGCCAACTGATGTTTTCACTTCTATGAATATTTTCCAAGTGGGCATTTGGTGCAATGGGGGAAGTGGTGAGCCCAGCAGTGTGCCCAGGTGGGCAAAAGGCCCCTGGCACCTGGCCTGGATCAGGAATGGTGTGTCCAGCAGGAGCAGGGCAGGGATTGTCCCTCTGTGCCGGGCACTGAGAGGCCCCTCGAGGGCTGGGCCCAGTTCTGGGCCCTGCAGGAGAGCCCTGGAGGGGCTGGAGCGTGTCCAGGGCAGGGAACGGAGCTGGGAAGGGGCTGGAGCCCCAGGAGCGGCTGAGGGAGCTGGGAAAGGGGCTCAGCCTGGAGCAGAGGAGGCTCAGGGGGGCCCTTGTGGCTCTGCACAAGTCCCTGACAGGAGGGGGCAGCCGGGGGGGTCGGGCTCTGCTCGCAGGGAACAGGGACAGGAGGAGAGGGAACGGCCTCAGGCTGGGCCAGGGCAGGCTCGGNTGACCTTGGAGGTCTTTTCCCACCTTAATGATTCCATGATTCTAACCATATCGCATGCCTGGATCCATGGATGTTGATGGTTCTCTTCGAGCATTTAAAACGGTGCTGGCAGAGACACATGAGCCCTTTTCCTGTTCCCTCGGTCCTGCAGGGGCTCGGCTGCCCCCAGCTGCACTGATCCGAGAAAAGATTCCTTCTACCTGGACTAGATGAGAGTAGAACAGGCAGTCCCTCGGAGCCCCTGCTCCATGTTTATCCAGTGCCGCTGGGAAGATGAAAAGCCAATAAAAGCCCCGAGCCAAGGAGACTGTGCACATGTTTACAGCTGCACACGCTGGAGAGCCGTCGGGATGCGGGGCACGGAGCCAGGCTCCCCGCAGCTCCGAGCCTCCTGTGGGAAGCAGCAGCCCGCTTCCGCTCTGATTTCAACCAGCAGGAGGCTTGCAGCGAATTTATTTGAATATGGGCCCCCCCAAAGGCATCCTCAGTTCATAAGGAGGATGGATATTACCAGGCACACTGAATACAGATGAGGAGGAAGTCTCATTAAGTCAAGGACAGTTGACACTTTTCCAGATCATCAGCCAAATGTAGATGTAGGGAGATGCTGGAATATTTCCACTATCAGCAGGCACCAGGAGTTTAAAATGTGGCTCTTTCCTGCCTCCATCGCTGGCTTATTCTTGCCTGTCAATGAAGTTTTGATGGGCAGCCACAGGACCCACCACCCCTGCGCTTGAGGGAAGCCAAGAGCCGCAGGAACAAATGCATCAAACCTCAGTTTTGCCCAAAAGATTTTCACCTTTTTTACAGAGGACAAGGAGGAAGCTTTGAATATAGCATATGAAAGTGTTTGGAGGCTCAAAAGTCCTGAATGCTACTGTGTAAATCAATTTTTATTTCTGCATGCAGTGCTAATGCCCCATCCACCTCAAGCTGAGCACAGCAGAAAGACTTTTGAGGGAATAAAAAAGGACTGAATTGCCCGAAAATCTTCTATAAAGGTTTCATTTTCTGTGCTTTCTCAATGGGAAATAGTAAAAGAAATTTCTTTCTGCATGTTTTAATTAGGTTCTTATTAACACCATTTTTCTCTATGGTAAAAAGAAATAATACACATGAAACCAAAGCAAATAAATAGCTTAATCTTTTTTTCATGGAATCATTAAGCTTGGAAATGACCTCCAAAATTATTGAGCCCAACCCTTGACTGAACACCCCCATATCAACTAAACCATAGTACTAACAGATAGTTACTTCATTCTGTTTGGAAATATATCATGGGTAATTCTTGATGTTTTAGTTTTAGTTTCTGGTTTGGAGGCAAAAGCTTTGGTGTTGGTTTTTTTGTTTTTTGTTTGTTTGTTTGTTTGTTTGTTTGTTTGGGGGGGGGGTTGGGCTTGTTTTGGTCTGGTTATTTGGTGGTGTCCTTTTTTTAAATTTTTAATATTTTATGACCATGTTGGTCAAACATGCAGACTCGATGGAAAATCATTCCTTAACTGAGTGACATCTCAGCAATCTGCAGGTCTAGAAGGAGTACATACCTTGAGGATGTCTTCATTTGGTCTCTTCTGCTGGATCCTGCAGAACTTTAGCCCTTGGGCTTGGCAAAGCTAAGGATGCAAGTGCAACCTGATTCATTTCAAGACACTTACAGTACTTTGCTCACCTAGTGCCCTTTTAACAGCACAATCCCATTAAAAACAGCGACAAAACAACCGTGCATTGCTGCACTTTTCTATTTGAGAACAACTTGAGTTGAGCACGTGCAGAAATGTTGGCACTGGCAGTGCCCGCAGCCGGGGAAATCGCGGGGAGCTCCCGTCCTGCCCAAGCACTCCGAGCTCCGCCGCTGTCGGACCCGCTGGTACCTCCAGCCGGTGCTGAACAGCGTGCTGGCACTAATTTGGGATGCTCTGCTCCGTGTTCTCTTGGTCAGATGTGGCCGGGACACACCCAAGGAGGCACTTAGCGAGGCGGCTGCAGGGCTGTTGTGTTAGAAACACCGACTGCAGCATTCAATCATTTATGCTTTGCATAGAACAAGCAATATCACTTCGCACGGAATCAGAACAAAGTAATACGAGCTGACAGCTCCCACGTAACAAGTTTTTTTTTTTTTTTCCTCTAGAGAAAGACCCGGAATAACTTCTTCCTCCTATTTTTCCTATTATGGGAAAAGCTGGGTTTTCCCCTCCACCCTCCACAGTCCTTACGTAAGCACGGATTTCCGTAAGAGCTGCTCCCAAATAGACTAAAGATCCATTCCCAAGGAGGAAGTAAAGCAACGTCAGCGCATTTCTTCTGATCCAAAAAAGACTGAAGCTGAACCAAAGCCTCCTGGCATGAGATGGACCAAATGCTGAGAGTCCTGGGTGGGTTTGGTTCAGAGCACTCAGGGCTTGCACCCTTCTGCCTCCTTGCCCCATGGCAGCAAAAAAAAAAGGTGAGTGAACCCCAATTTTTTTTCCAAAAATGTGACCCCTGAATTCCTTTTCTTTTTTCCCATGGCACGAGAGGACATTGCTCAGAGGATGGCACTGACATGATTATCACACTCAGGGAAAACCACAGCAAAAGGTGATGGAAGCAGACATCACAAATAAAGGCAGAAGACCCTTTTATTTCGCATAGACAAAATGCAAAGAGTGTCTCATTAAATTAATATTAAAAAAAAAAAACCCAAATCAATCTCCTCACTCCACTGACACCACTCATCCTAATTAACAACAAAAAAAGAACAATCAAGGACCCATTTTCTAATTTAAAAAAAAAAAGTGCAAACATGACAAAAGACTTTTTGTTTTTCCAAATCAATGTTCCTGTTGAATTCACAAAGAGGGTGATTTTCTTTTTTTTGTGTGATTTTTTTTTCCCTTTTAAATCTTGTCTGATGGAACTTCCAGTTAAAATGTTTTTGTTAAGTCTCCATGCACTTCGTAGAAAATCAGTAAAAACACAAACGCTTGTGAAGATCAGAAAACTGGACTCTTTTACCCAAAAATTCAGATGTCCAGTCAGATGAAGCTCACACTCAGACAGAAAAAAAGCAAGAGAGTCTTTGCACTGTCTGTCGTTCATATTATTATTTTTTTTTTGTCAAATATTTTGGCAATCTTCTTCTTTAATTATAAATATTGGAATTCAATAAAAAAAAGGTAGCTTTCATTGGATTTTTTTTTTGTTTTGTTTTGTTTTTCAGTGTAAATATTTACAGCCACTGTCCAGCCATGCTCTTTTCGTTATACCAGGGTGTAAGATTTTGCGTAGGGATTGTTTCCTTTCAAGTGGCCCCGGGAGTCCAGCAGGGATTCTTGCGAGCTGCTCATTTTTGCTTGAGCCTGTCCTAGCTCAGCTCCTTCTCGCTGAGGTAACGTTGCCACAGCACCAGGTTGCCATGACTGGACATCTCTCGTGGAGGATGTCTCCATGGGGATCGGCTCCAGCACGGTGGGACGCTTCAAGGTTCGGCTTTTCTGTGGCTCCAAGCAGGCTTGCCCCAAACCCAGGTCTCTGCTCGTGCCCTGCACACCACGGTTCAATAAAAAGTCCATCCTAAGGTAGGGTGGCAAATGCATGAGATCACCTGGGGAGGCAAAAGGGAGAAATGAGTCGTTATTTCGGGTCGTGTGTTGTGTGGCGCTCGCCCCGGGAAGGTGACTCGAGCTGGTTTGGCCACCAAAGGGGAGGATCTGTGATCAGAATTTGTAATTGATAGATTAGTTGTCAGCCATTTACTATGCTGTGATCTTACGGAATCGTGCAACAAACTCGTTTTGGGCAGATTCATAAGAATTCACTGTCAATATCTGTTTTCGTAGAATGAGGAGTGTGATGTGCTTTACACGCACTCAAGGCATGAAGGATATAAAATGAAAAAACCAACAACTTTTTCTCAAAATCCTGAAAGAAAAGTCTTGGTTTTCCTTTGTCAAAAACTTGGAAAATGTGGAGGCTCAGTAAATTTCTTATTTTTATTGTACATTTTAAAGGGAAACCTTCACAACTCCAGTTAATGAGCCCCAATCTTGAGTAGAACGACTAAGCTGTTTAAAATGGATGCAAGAGTGTTAAGGCTGTGGTCTTAAAGAGATTTCTGAATGAAACAGAAAAATTCTTGTCCTCATAGAATGAAATTTAACTGTCAACCATCATCACTGTGCTTAATTCACTAATAATTTTTTACCACTACCAAGATGCTGCTGGTTTTGTGGTAACAAAATGCACTGGGACTGGCACCCAAGCTCTTGCACCAACCCTCCCTTCTGTTCTGTATTGTCAAGAAAACCTCTTATTCATTATTTCCCCCGATTCCTGGGCCTGTTAGGCATTCATGACATTCCTTCAAGGAAATGAGAGGCAATCAGGCACATAATGACATTCCCTTCTAAAAATATTTGATGGTGTAACCTCACCTATGTATGAAAAAAACCACACAGTTACAGGAGCATTCAGAACACTATTTTCCCTTCTTTACAGATCTCTGCAGGTATGGAGCTTCTTTTTTTTTATGGTTGCTATCAAACCCAGAGTCTCATCCACAGATGGGATGCATCCTGAATGTTTAAAGTAGGAGACTCTTGGCACCACACCACCTGTGTAGCTCTCCATGAGCTATTTACAGCAGGAAAAATTAAGGCTGACCTGTGCCAGTGGCATAAACAACAGACCAGGAAAGCAGTTCTTCATAATAAAACAAAGGATAACAATTTTGTTTTTTCTAGCCCAGCTAAAAGCTGTCCAGTGACCTAAAATAAAACAGGTCCTCTGCTTTCCCACTGTCAAAGCACTGCAAGTACCTAAAAGACCAACAGCATCTGCTTTATCCGTAATTCCAGGTCACAGACAGAATCGCTGAGGAGTTGCATTTGGCCAGAATCTGTGTTTATTCCTACAGAAATCCCTCAGGCACAGTCTGACACCATGGATTTTATTCTGGATGCATCTCCAGCACAGGCTCACGGCACGCGGTGTCTTACCCCCACGGAGTAAGATGGGAGTATCTCAGGATGAGGCTGACACACACCGTGGAGTTGGAGGGAGAGGGGGAGGTTTGTGATGATAATCACTCTGATTGCCTCTTGAAAAAGGAGTTGTGTTAACCTCAATTGGTTTTACTTGCTGGTTTGCCTGATTCTCCTCCAGTACCTTCCATGCCAAGCACATTCTGCATGTCAGACCTGCTTCAGCTGAGACAGCAACGTTGCTGCTGCTGGGGTGAAGGGCATCAGGGCATGGTCGCAGGAGCAGGGAGGCAGCAGCTCGCTGCACTTACCTACAGGCACTGAGCCGAGCTGCCCGTGGGCACACCTGTGCTGTCCAACACCCGCCCTGTCCCCTTGGCACACAGACCCCGACCCCCCGGTCACCTCAGTTCTTCTGCTTCTGCGTCCCCTTGTAGCCCAAGTCCTTCCAAAATGCAGTTTGCTCCCAAGAGCATTCCCTGTGCGGGGAGGAGACAGCCAGGATGGGAAGTGCTTATGTCACTGCTCCCTGTGGCTTGTGCAGCACTGCCATGTCCTGGAGAAGGAGACCTGTTCCCACCCCACTCCTCCCCAGCGGGACACACACAGGAGGGTAGGAGTGGGTGGGATGCCCCCCACACCCACTCTGCCCAGTAATGAAGGTTTTGAGGAGCTTGGTTTGGCTGCCTCAGGTGTGGGGTTTTCACTGCCAGGGCCCCAGCGAAGACGGGCAGCAAAATGCACCTCGGAGAGGGCAACAGCAGGTGTGAGAACTCTGTGAGTAATTATAGTGCCAAAGTGATGACTTCCCTCTGGTCAGAACTGTTTAGAGATGGCTGGGGTCAGAAAAGGGAGTTTCTCTCCCACTCCCATGCTCCACAGGGGTCCCTCAGCCCCAGCAGAAGAGGAAGAATTTTCTATGTTGAACCCAGTCCTGGAGCCCTTCTGCTGGGGAGATCGGATGGGAGAGCTGGGGCTGTTCAGCCTGGAGAAGAGAAGGATCCAGGGAGACCTCAGAGCCACTTCCAGTGCCTAAAGGGGCTCCAAGAGACCTGGATAGGGACTTTTCACAAGGGCATGGGGTGACAGGGTAAAGAATAATGGTTTTAAACTAAAAGAGGGTAGGGTTAGATGAGATATTAGGAAGGACTTGTTCCCTGGGAGTGGGGAGGCCGTGGCACAGGGTGCCCGGAGAAGCTGTGGCTTGCCTTGGACGTGTCCAAGGCCAGGTTGGATGGGGTTGGGATAGTGGAAGGTGTCCCTGCCCATGGCAGGAGGGTTGGAACCGGACGATCTTTGCCGTCCCTTCCAACCCACACCACGCCATGATTCTATTTCCCACAAGAACCGGCCTTTTCCCGAAGGTGACTGTCACTCCAACCCTGCCTGTGAGGGGCTGCTGCTGCTTCGTTAACACCAGCCAGGCCGTTTTACACCCACTCCCTCTTTCTACTTCATTTTCTGCTTTTTGGTTGACTTTCCAGGAAGGAGCTGGTGCGGAGCAGCAGCTGGAGCGTGGCTCATTGGCAGCTCCCCCGGGTACCTCACGGAGCTGCTCCTGTGCCTTGCCACATTTGCTGCTTCTTGAGAGCCACGGGTATGAGTGGACCAGAAAAAAGATGAGCATTGAACCTTACAGAGATGGAGGTTGGTTTTCAAGCTGCTGTCTAGACATTTCTCTAGTGTATTTAAGAGCTTTGGGCTATGTAAAAAAGACCTTTTTTTCCCCCTCCTTAAATCTGCATAAGAAAGCATAGTCAATAATCTGTGTAAACAATATGCAGTCGTTTTACTGCAATTTTCTAAATGTCTGGGGGCAAAGTTCCAGCAGGATTTCAGTAATGAGAAACCACAGAGTGTAACTTGTTCTCCAAAGCTGGGTACTCAAAGCACAATCTCTGACACGGCTTCTGCCGAGCCCTCGTTATTTGATGTGATGTACACATTTTCCCAGCATAAAAAGTGCCAGTGCTCCTTCTTATCTGCAAGGAGCATCTCTCCCTGCAACTGCTTATAAAACAGGGCACATTATTAAAATCACCGGCAAAGAAGAATTTTGAGAATGGAACTTTTTCCTTCTGTGCTAGGGTTGAAACGGTCTCACAGGACGGAAAAAAAAAAAGTCTTTGATTTAGAAGAACTAATGGGTTTCTGACTTGAAAACACAATCTTTGAAATATAACCGCAGGGGTTCACCTTTGCCATTCCTACATCAATTCTGAAGGTACTTTTGAGCAGGAAAAAGGCTTCTTGCTGTATCTCTGGAGTTGCTTGGGAAGGTTTTGGTTCTTATCCTCTGGCATAAGCAGTGCAGGAATTTTTTTGGTTTCCTGCTATTCAGCTGAATGACGTTTTTTTCGGGCAAAGCATTATGAAATTTCAGGATGGTTCATTGCCTTTGATGCTCTAATTACCTCTTTTCAGCTATGTTTGTGCCTTATTAGTAATGAAAGCAAACCTTTCAAGTGCATGAGCACTGCAAATGAGCATGTTTAATAATTCATGCATTTTGGCTTAATTAGTACAAAAGACATTCTAAACCTATAGTTTTCTGATGCATTTTTAAAAATGGGGTTTGGACTGGATGATGTTCAGAGGTCCCTTCCCATCCCGACCTTTCAGTGATTCTGCAATTCTTAAGAAAGGAGAATTTGCTGTATAAGAACCTTGAGTTTGTACAGAAATAATAAACATCCAGTCAAATCTGAATGCTGCAATTTAAGCCAGAGCTACCTCAGTCTTTTTTTTTTTCTTAATGGCCAACCCTCTAATGAATTATTTAGTATAGTACATGTAAGAAAATGTTAGTTCAAATAAGTATTTGTAAACAAATGCTAAAAATCACTGACTGTGACATTTACCATAAGCAACACATTCTACCAAAAAGGGGCTATTTTCTGAGTTAACGCAGCACTGAATAAAAATAATTTATCCTTATTTTGGTACAACTAAGCTGATATAAAACACTTTGCAAAAAAACAACAGACATTTTTAGCTGTGTTCCAGGGGTCAGCTTCAGGTGTGGGAAGCACTGGGATGAATTTGACAGGCTACATGCAGGGAAAAACATCACTGCTGAATTTTTCTTGGATTTTATTCAAGATAGCTGTCTCTTCTGCAGAACTAAACCAAGCTGAGAAGCACTCCTTTCTCCCAAAAGATTTACCTCATTCCTCTTTCAAATGCCAGAGAGCTTGCATGGGTTTTTTTTTTTGCTTTCATCTACTCCAGAAAAAAAAAATGCTAAGGATTTGTGCTATTTTCAATACAAGGATCATCACAGACTGCAAAAAAGATGCTCTTACCAAGTTTTTACATGAGAGCTCTGTGCATTTGCTCATGAATCAGAGCCTCCACTAAAGCAAAAGCAATTTGTCTTCACAACACTCCAACAGAGATACCATCAGTGACGGTGACAGCCTGAGGGTTTTCAAGTTTTGGTTGCCATGTGGAGGAAATTCCATGCTATTTGAGAGATTATCTCAGAGAGTTTTGAGAAGCAGGCCGGGAGACTACGACAGGGTGTTTCATTTAACAAAGGAAAGGGTACGACTGCCTCAATAGGGCATTCACACATCTTGCTTCAAGAGCGAGTGGGCAAAAAAAAAAAGCTCTCAGAGATCTCTCTGGGATGATCCCATGGGATCAGAAACCATGCCAGGGTTGGGTCCATACAGCCCCGTTAGCTCAGGGAAGGTGCTGATGGAATTTTGTTGATTTGGGAGCAGAGTACAACTCTGTGCAGTGCTGGGGGTGTGCAGGTGCTGTGTAGATGGAATCCCACTCTGCTGGGCATCTCTTGGCTTGTGCTGACTTTGGGAGGGGAAGCACCGACAGGATATTGTGTTTTCCTCTGAAAGGAAGCAAAGGAGACAGAGCTGCTGACGTGGTTCTAAGCTCAGGTTTATGCTGATCAAAAAAATTTAGTGGGTTTTTCCAGCTCACTAGCACAGTAAATAAATCAGTGAAGCCTTTGCTGCTACTCACAGGCTGTTTTTCAGGACTGCCTATAAGGGAAAACTTGCATTAGGAACGAGGAAAGAGTGGAGAGTTTGCAAGGACAAGGTGAGAGGTTTGCCGAGAAAAAAAGAGCGTAAGTGATGCTCAGAGGCCTTTGTGACATCCAGAACTGACACACCATTAAAAACTTAGCAGGCAAAGCTTTCTTGGACAGCAGCAGCTTGGTCTGGAGCCAGCGTGACAGCAGCAGTAACACTTCTCACAGTTGCTGCTGTCAGTGCTGGAGGCCTGCTGGGCTCCCTGCCTGTCCATCTCGTGTCCGCGCGCCGAGCCCGCAGAGCGCTCCGCACTGCGCCGAAAGCACCCCCTCACCGGCAGGGCCCACAGCGCTCTGCAGCACCTCGGAGAGGCACACCTAAAGACCAATCAAACCAATTATTTGGTTGCCTTGGTGCTGTGTCCTGCTCAGCCAAGCAGGAGGGGTAAAGAGGATCAGCCCTGCACCTCCTGGCTCGGCTGATGCAGGTCCCAGGATCTGCTCAGTGTGGAGCTGCCTTCCCAGTTCGTTGGATAGTTGTTATTTTCTTGCAGTAAAATGCCACAAGTGAAGAGTAAAAATTTCTGAAGGGTGCTTTGAATGCCAGGGCTCCACTCTCTAGAGCCAGTACCGAAATAGAGGTGGAATTTCCACGTGCAAATTTCTGACTGGCCAAATGAATGAGCACCTCAGCTCACTCTCTGTCGACAGAGGCACACCATTCTCAGCACATCCATGAGCTCACAGGTTCCTTCTGAGGCAACCTTTTCAAGACAAAACCAGAATTTAATAATTCTCTACGGTGATCCAGAAAAAATGGCAGAAGGGCTGAGAACTTAAATCACACTCTCAGGTGCAGCCGAGCAGCAGAAGGGGGAAGGAAGGAGGGAGGAGACAGGGCACAGCTTCCTCATTAGTGAAAAAGCTGCTGTGAGAGCAGGCACGTGTCCTCCCCTTCTCCAGAGCAGCTTCAACCTCTGCTCTGGTGCCCAGGAAAAATGACTGAAGTGCTCAGCATTTGGGGGGTGCTTTTACCCTGGCTGAATGCAGGACACTGGGCAAGGCCAAGGTGTCTGGATGCATTTCAGCTGCCAACCTGCCCCTCCTGGCTCTCTGACCCGCAGCATCACATCCTCTGGGCTGCTCACTGTGTTTCAGCAGGCAGCAAAACACCCCACCCTTATGCTGTTTGTATTTTTTCACCTAAAGAGGTGAAAAATGTTAGGGAAATAGCCGAGTTTTCCATTTTTAGATGGAGAAATCAGAATTCCCTGTCACCTCTGCAGGGCTGTAGCTGGCATGTTTCTCCACAAAAACTGCTCCCTCATTGAGGGTTTGGAGATCCATAACACCTAGTTAAATGTTTCACGTTGCAGTCTGCTAAAACTGGCATTTTCATGAAAATACTCAAAATACCAGCTGTGATTCACAGAGCAAAATAAAAACAACAGTTGCTGCTGACTACAATCGTTGGAATTGTCTCTTAAGGAACACCAGGGTATCAGTAAATCTGTAGTTCAGGAGCCAAATTTGCTGCTGCTATAAATCAGTGACTCTATTGATTTCAGCAAGACTATAAATTGATTTCTACTTACTGGAGATTAGGTTCAAGTGACTGAAAATGAGGATTCCAACTAATGTGGATTTTTTTTCTTTTTTTTTTTTTAAAAAGGTGATTCATTTTGTTATTTCGATTTAAGCCTTCTGATTCCAAGAAAAAGCCTTTGATCAAGATGTCTTAAAGCAAAAGCATGACTGCTGTAGCTGAACTGAGCTCATCCATCTGAACCACCTTGACATAACAGACTGTGCAGCTGCCTGAGAGGATGGCAGGAGCCTTGATTATCACATTGTTACCTCTTCCTGGAAGATCTAATGGAACAGGAATTGAAGCACGTTTTTGGCTTGCATTTCTCTAAGCAGAACTTGGGTCTTTAATTCAGTGCCGTGCTTTCAAAAGACCTGCCAGATGCTTTGTCCCTCCCAGAAGTAACTTTAAGGACAACTGACATATTTTTAAGGGCTTCTCTGACACTGAGCTGAGTAAGGAAGGAAAAAATTGATTAACTCCAGGGGTCAGATAGATTTAGACCCTACGGATACGCCATGCAGATGTCCAGCCTCACAGGGCTGGGGCACCTGCACAGCTGACGCCCTCCTGTTTGGATTTAACGGGGTGTCTAAGTTATGAAAACATGGAAAAGGGGCCTCACTGTGTAAATCAATACCCACTGCAGGACTAAAGTCAGCAGATTTGTCAATAAATAATGAAATGGTGACAGGAAAGGTAAGTCCAGGAGTGCTCCCTTTCTGTCTGCGCCCTGTCACGCAAGCGGCTTCATGCATTTTTAAGGGTGCTCTGAGACAGCACTCTCCTGCCCAGTGGCTGGGAAAACTTGGACAACTGTGCTGAAAACCTCAGTGAGGTGCCCCTGGTTAGCAAGGCTGGAGTTTTAAAACTCATTTGCTTGTCCTGGATGCAGTGAACAGAAACTGTTCAATTATACATCCCTTCAGCTGGGGGTTAAATCGATAGCGACTCCGTGGAAACAGGTTTATTCCTGAGATATGTTGGGAGCCTGGATTCAGCACAGAGGCTGGAGAGGTGAGGAGTACCCAGGGTTCACTGGAATCAGCGGGAGCCACTCTGTTGACCTCTCCAGGCTCAGAGCTATTCCAGTGAATTCAGGGATAAACCTGACCATGCCACGGCAACGGGAAAGCAAAACACGCTGTTAATGGAGCTGGGCAGGTCAGGCTACAGCAGGGAAACCAATACCAGCAGTGCCCTGCTGCTCTGCTGAGTTAGGGGTGAATTACTGCAACCCAGTCTCCCCATGTCCATCAGTCTGAACCCCCTGAGAGATGCTGACAAGGTGCATCATTGCATTTTTGTTAATTAATCCCCTGGGACCAGAGGTTCTCACAGCTCTCACATTTAAATTAGGGATGCTGACACAATACTGAAATACATCTGCAGAGCTGTGCTCTGAAGGCCAGCACATAAAGCTCTTCCCTGGATGGCACAGAGCATCACTACAGTCAGATTAGGACTGTTAAAACAAAAGTTTGTTTCTCTGGCAGTGTGATTTCCTGCTTTAATTTCCAAGAAGAGCACCAGCATGACCTTTCTTGCAGGTAAGATCTGGTTTCCATTTTCAGGTGCCGTAGTGCCAACTCTCCTATAGAGCTCAGATTGCACTCAGGTCCTCTTGGCACGGGGGAAATAACAGAGCCTGAAGTCAGTTAAATCAGGAATGGCTGTAAATGTCTGCAAGGACCTTACAGCAAGGCTGGATCTGTTCCTGTCTGTATGGAAATCACTGGTGCTCGTTACCTTGGGCTGGCTGACAGCAAAAATCACACACACTGTGTCTCAACACAAGGCAAAATTATTTGGCATTTTCAAAATTAAATATCTAGTTTTTTGTAGGAGGGAGGTTCAAGTTAGATACTGCTCTAAAATATCTGTTGTGTTAATCGAGGTGGACGCAGCATCTTTGGTTTGATTTGGAACTTTTGCTGGCAGTTTTAACAATTTAACATTGAAGTTATGACTGTAAGAACATGAAAGTAGCTGGAAATTTACTAATAAATGTAATCCTTGCTTTAGGCATAACACTATTCAGTCATTACAGCTCAGTCAAATGTCTCTAAAGCTACAGAAAACATGCATAGTCTACTTTAATAGCTGCAGCCTTTATATATATATATGTCTCTATATATGTCTCTATATATGGACCACAAAGGAAATAATCCACTTTAGAAAACCAAAATTAAATTAAAATTGTAAAAAACCTCACTTTTAACAAGAAAGACCTTGTTGCTAATCAACAGATAGGAAACGGGCATTCTTGAGGGGAAAGGGAGGGAGTTTCCTTAACATGCAACTTTTAGTATAAGAAATAGAAATAAAACCCCAAGAGCATCCTGAACCAGCACAGTTTGGGATATTTTCAAATCACAATAAGGAATAAATTAGGAAGCAACAGGAAAAGGTAGTTGTGCTGCTACACACTCCTCACAGAGTCTTTGAGGAATTGGTACCACTTGTTTCTCTCCTCTAGTTAAAAAAAGTCTTCCTAACAATGGTATCACTGGTTCATAGGTGAAAATTGTAAAAAAAGTTTAGATTACTTTAATCACAGGCTCACAGAAGGGTTTGAGTTGGATGTTAAATATCATTTAGTTTCAAATCCTTCCACTAGATCGGGTTGCTCCAAACCCAGTCCAACCTGGCCCTGAACACTTCCAGAGATGAGGCAACCACTGCTTCTCTGGAAAACCTGTTCCAGTGCCACCAATTACTTGAATTTAGCTCGCAGATGTCTTCTATAGTACCTAAAATGGAACTTTCATATCACAATTGCACAGAAACCTTGTAACTGAACAGCTGCCCTACTTAAACTCAAGATTCACATCGATATCGTTTTCCTTTCTGATCTCAGAATATTTCAGCTTCTGATCTGAACCTGTTTAAGTTCATCCTTATTGTACTGGCAAGGTTAAAAAACTTGCAGTGCGAGCCTTCCTGTCTGTAAATCCACCAGAATAAAAATGAAAGCCAACGATATCAAGTATGGAGTCACGTCAAATTAAATGCAGAATTAAATGGTTTTCATCCCTGCAGAACATTCAGCTTTTCTCAGCTGAAGGAGAAAAAGCTCCTGATACTCCACAGAAATAAAACTTGAGACAAGATAAAGGCAATTTCCTCTCATCACTGATGTGCCATTTCCAGGATAAGCAGCAAATGGCACAGTCTGTCTCTTTGTGACATGCTCCTGCTTTTCCAACAGTGCAGTAGCAAATAAAAAGAAGGTGTTCCAGGCACAGAAGGATTTAATATGGAAACATCAGAGATGCTCATCTAGGGGAGTAACGTCAGGATACATCACATAAGTGTAAGTTTATATACAAGTTAACAGTCACGTTAAGAATATTTAGTACGGTTAAAAATGTAGCATTAAAAATGGCAAGAAGGCTTTTTTCCCCCACTCTGTGCCTGTCCTTCTGTTTTTCCACCTGCTTATTTTGACTTGTCTCCTTATGTACTTCTCTCAAAACTGGATCCTGGTCTCCCACTGTGGAGCCAGGATGGTGATTTCTTTGTTCTGTACACACATTATATACAATGTGTGCATACATATCCATATTTTTTAATATACATTCTATTGTATTTGAAGCCCGACAGTACAAATATAAAACTAAGACAGAAAACAACCCATATCTCAGCCTTTGTGTACTTTGCTGTGGGATTTCTGAACAACAACAAGAAGATACATAGATTCCTCTGTATCTTCAAGAAATTCAGTTTTGGATGTGGAAAGGATGGAATTAATGGAATTATTCCCCATTTTCAGTCAATGCAGGATAATATAATAGGCATGGGAAAAAGGAGGCTAAAGGTGAGCTGTCAAGAGTCCCAGCCTTTGCTGAATCCCCAGTGGCCAAATTTGTATTGGATTCAGTCACGGCCACGGCCGGTGGAGCTCTGTCAGCAGCTTTCCACCAGAAATCCAGTCCCAAAATAGACTCCAGTCACTGTGTCAGAGGGAAATAACTCCTTCACCCTTGAACTCACAGGGCATTGGAAAAGAGTTCACATCTCAGGTTACGGGGCTGACACTGGAAAATTACTGGGCCTTCTATTGCTGCGTGGTTCTTATTTTTCTCATTATGCTAAGCAGCTTGTTTTCAGCTGCAGTGACTGAATTCTGGAAAAGAAGATTTGTTTCTTGACTTGGGTGTTTAAAACAACATTTAGGCACTGCAGGTGATATCCAGACTGCATTTAAGGGACGCTTGTAAATCATTTAATAAAGTACTTGCATTCTGTAGCTCAAGGCTTGTCTACACGTTAAAGCTTTGCTGTTCAATCATCAGGATTAGCCAAAGCAGTGAGAAACTTCTAAATTGGGTCAAGAATGCTAATTAAGGCATCTGAAATACTGAAAGAACCTGATCATTCAGCAAAGCTGGAGAGGTTAAATCAGTATTTTTTCCTAGTTAATATGCAGTAGGCTTAAGGGCTGCTGGACTGAGGTGCCCCCCTGTAAAAACCCAAAAAGTGTCCAGATCTGGATGGTGAGGGCTTGGCTGAGAGCTGGTCTGGCCTTGGGCTGCTGTTAAAAGGCAATATCAGCTGGCCAAAACTCCTTTGGGACATAGGGGCCAAGGAGAAGGGCTGGAAGATGGAGAGGATGGAGCTCTGCCCTTGCCCTCCAACCAAGAACACAAGGAGAGCACGAGGAAAGTGCTTCCAGTGGAGCAGGGCCTTGGAGAAGGGGGCTCCTGCTTTGTGCAGGTGGAAGGACCCAGGAAAGCACTCAGGTGCTCTTGACATCTTCATGGCTGTGAGATAAGTCCCTGGAAAACCTTTTTTTTCAGAGTCTGCCTCTTCAAAAATTCCATTTATCCCCACTCACGAGCAGGTTTCTTCGCAAACTGGTTCCTTTCACCAGCTGAAAGTTTGTGGAGCAAGTTCTGAGATAGAAAATCTTGTGATGCTTTGATTGGATTTCCAAACCCACTAGTCTGATATACCCCCTAACCAACCTTTCTTCTCTTCAGTCATATTTGGGATGCTTTAGTCCTTCAGGGGTTTCATATTCATGTGATCTCTCCCCACTTTTGAGGAGGTGGGATGGTCAAAAATGACCTTGAACTTGTTTTGTGACATTAGGTAGAGAAATTCCTGATCCAAGTCAAACTAACCCTTAAGGACAATGTCATATATTAACAAAGGTTCTTTTTACTGCTTATTAGCAAAAGAGAAAAATATAATTGGGGGTCTGAGTTTTGCAGTACCCCTGTGGTAAGGAGGTTTCTGCAACTTACAAGAAATTAAAATTTTCTAGATATTTCCCATTCAAGCCCTTGTCAGACGTAATTTCTCCACAGCATGAACTCCCCTGCTAGGGGATGCAAGTAAGTGGTCTGTCCACAAAGAAACCCCAGACATAAATAGCATTTGGGATGCAAAGATTATCAAAATATTTCCCTGTTAATAGCTGTTCTTTTCTCCAGCACAATAATTTAGGAGTAAAGAGAAGAAAAAGCCCAACAGGCTTCTTGGCTGAGGCTATTACTGAGATTTAAAATTATAATAATGGGAATCTATTTTTAATAAACTGCTCCAGCAATGTTTATTGCAGCGAAGAATAATTGTTATGATAACTCAATTTGTGATTATTATTCTTAAAACAGAAAAAAGGAACATTATTATAAAACTCTTTGAACCTCTACAATTATCTTCCATTTTTCTACATTACAGACTCTTTGATGGCACAGTGGGAGGTAGGAAGAGAGTGTATTTCTTCCCAATTTCTGTCCCTTTTTTAGAGGATGAAGGACTGACTCATTTGTCAACCTCACAGGTAAATTTGGGGTTACAACTGTTGAAATTTATGAACATTTATATGAAAAATTTGCCTCAGTTTTGCTCTGCTTAAATGATTCCTTGAGGACCTGATCTTACTAACCAAACTTGTAGTCAATGACAGCTGTGGGGAGGAGAACAATAATCCCAGTCCCAAACTTCTGGGAGTTTTGATGCTGAGAAAGATGCAATGAAAACAAGGTGTTGCCATCATTTTTACAGCATGGAGAATTTTAACACGGCACAGGAGCTAAGAAGACCCACTTTTGTAAAGGATGTGATTTATCCCATAGCTTTAAAATCCTGCTGTGCTGTTTTTACTGCTTCAATTTTCTCTTTTAAGGTGCCTCCTGGGACACATGACTGTTCTGATGGCTTCCTGAAAAATGTCATCATCTACAGTGGGTCACCTTCAAGGCCTGGGCAGATTAGGTCTGACAGCTCTGTGCAGTCCCCAAAACCTCATGTGCAGGTCTGCATCCATCCTTTCACTTTTTGGAAGCTATGAACTTTTGGCTGTTGTTAAGCAGCAATTCCAGTTTGCTTGGTGGTTTGTAATGTGGTGCTATAGAAGGAAAAATAATGATGTTGTTGTTAGTGATGATGCATGAACTACAAATAATCACAAAATCCCAGGATGGTTTAGGTTGGAAGGGACCTTAAAGCTCATCCAGTGCCACCCCTGCCATGGCAGGGACACCTCCCACTGTCCCAGGCTGCTCCAAGCCCCATCCAGCCTGGCCTTGGGCACTACCAGGGATCCAGGGGCAGCCCCAGCTGCTCTGGGCACCCTGTTCTAATCTTTTTCCAAAAATCTGCTTGGGCAGCTGTAAAGCCGAAGCCCAGCTGAAGCTGAACCTGGCCAGGGATGTCAAAGACAACAGGAAAGTGGTCTGAAAATGTAGGTGACAACAGGAAGGCCAGGGGAAATGTGACCCCACAGCTGGATGGAACCTGGTGACACAGGACATGGAAAAGGCTGAGACCCTAAATCTGCCTCAGCCTTCACGAGCCAGAGCAGCCTTCAGGAATCCCGGGTCCAAGAGATCAGTGGAACAGTCTGGAGCAAGAGACTCACCCCTGGTGGACAAGGATCAGCTCAGGGAATGCTTAAGCAAACTGGATATGTGCAAATCCATGGACTTTGATGGAATTGTGCCTACAAGTGCTGAGGGAACTGGCAGATGCCACTGAGGCCTCTGTCAATAGTCTTTGGTTGATCGTGGTGATTGGGAGAAATGCCTGAAGACTGGAAAAAAAGTAAATGTCACTCCTGACTTCAAGAAGGACAAAATCGAGGGTGCAGGAACCAAGAAGCCTCTCAGCCTCATCTCCGTCCCTGGGAATTCACCAGCAAACTCCATCGTTCCCTTTTTTGAGTTAAGTTGCAGCTTTGCCATTGGGTGGATTCATTTCCAAATGTCCCATTTATCAAAATAACTTTTTCTAACAGTCATTCTTCAGACTGTCTTATAATTGTTGGGGATTGTTTTCAGAAACAAATATTACTTATTGCAAACTCTTGAACCTTTACTGCAACTGTAATTTGCAACAGGCAGCAGTTTGAAAAGGGAGGTCAGAAATTAGGAAGGAGGAGGCAGAAGTGATTGAAAGTGACATTTTCCCAGAAAGATTGAATTGGTTGAGAAGAAAAGCAAAGCAAAGCACCATGAAAACAGGTAAAAGCTCTCTTGGAAGAAAAGATTTACTTCAAGGAACAATAAAGGTGTGCTGAAGCAGCACAGTGGTTTATCTCAAGTGTTCCCGTCTACTGAAACCAAATACCTTTTTTATTTCTTCTCCATGTTCTCAAATGGAGAATGACTTTGATTAATTGTATTTGAATTACTAATTACCTCTGGCAAATTTCTGAAGTGGTGGGTAAAAAAAGAAAAATGCCCAGTAAGTGTTTCCTCAATGACTTGAAAATTAAAATATTGGTCTGCCTGCTACTGCTGAAAGTTCTTTCTATCCATATGTTTTGTTTAAAACCCTTCATAATGTGACCTTTAATAACACATTATTCAATATTTATGGGCCAGCATTCAAATTGCCCCACTGGAACACTCAATTATGTTTTCAAGGTAATGAAGCTAATTATTAATTTTATAATATACTTAATATCCTTGCTGCAAAGAAAAGCTAAAGCTAATCAAGAAAAGTAGGGGAAAAAAAATAAAGCCATTTAAACTAACAGAGCTAAACATGACTACAAGTCTGTAAATCACTGGAGGGGCTCTAAGGTTGTTCCAACCCTGGAAGATTTTTACTCAAGCACAGGGACCAAATTTTGGTTCTATCTGCCCTCAAGAAAACCAGCTTTATATGGAATATATTAGAATATTCCCAAACACTAAATATGCATAAGTAATGTATTTGGAACATGAAAGGAAAGAGAGCAAGATATTTGTTAAAGAAATGATAAAAAATATCTGTTGACTGCTTGGAAGGAAAGAGTTCGGTTTTGACTTAGCTGTGAATGCAGATGGTTCCCTTTAGCAGAGCAGGGACAAATATTTATCTTACTTCTTTGGAGTTAAAATGAAAAGTATTTCTATCTTTATCTATTTCTACAGCTCCTGGGTTTGTGGTTCTACTCTGTGACTACACAGAAATCAGCAATTTCTCCTACTATTTTATTTCCTATTTATTTTCCCTCTTATCTATCTGTGCGACACACTAATTTCCTGCCGTGAGTATTATAACTCTCTACCTTCTGCTTGGGCTTTTTCTTCTCACATTTTTCTTTAACTTTGTCTAGCCAAATCCTTGATGCTTTCTTTGCAGTGTTCCTGCTTTTGAGTGACCCTTCCTGAACCCACTGTCTACCTTCCATTCCTCTGTCCTCACAACCACTGCTTGTTATGGTGAATATTAAGCAAAAGACCCTAAACAGATTATTCATTACTCTTTTTTACACAGATGAGCACCGCTGATTACTTTCTGTGTGTCTGAGCAGCAGCACTCACACTGGCAAATGCATATACTAAAATAAAATGAAATGACATGAAATGAAATGAAGTAAAATAAAATAAAATACAATAAAATGAAGTAAAATAAAATAAAATAAAATTACATGAAATGAAGTAAAATAAAAAATAAAATAAAATAAAAAATAAAATAAAATAAAATAAAATAAAATAAAATAAAATAAAATAAAATAAATCATGTTTTCAGAAAGCAAACAAATATAATTATGCCTTTTTCCCATTTGAATCCTCCTCCGCAGTGCCACATCCTGTATCCTGTAACAAAGACTGACAAATCTTCTGAGATTTTATAACTTGCTTGATCTCAGAGTACCACAATTAACTTTCCTGTGCTGTTGGGAACAAAGGTATCAGTAGAAACAGCATCTTTGTGATCTGGAAATTTGATTGAGCCCAAGAGTTGGATGCCCCTCAAGTACCTTCAGTCAGCAAGGAGTTGGAGTCTTAATTTTCTCCCTTTTTTTATTCCCTCCCAATTTAGATATTCCAAGTTTGATATTTAGGTGATGTCAAAGAGAGAGTGTAACAGCTCCAGGACATCACCAAAGGGTTGTTCCGTGTCTGACAAGCCACAAGGCAGAAGGGACAAGCACATCTCCTGCAATCTGTCTTTATGAGCAGTTAATGAGAGCGAACTTTCGCTCCCGAGCACGAAGCACCGCAGTGAGACACGTTTTATTAGAGGCTGGTTTGAGCTGGAGATGGGCAGATGCACCCGCATATGGTCTTATTTATCCCAGAAGGGTCGATTGCCTGATGGCTGCAAGTGTGAGGAGTGGATTTGATGGCTCAGCCAGCCTCTTTCTGCTCCTAAATTCCCACGTTTTCTGTACATGGGAGAACATGCTCACATGTTCTGTTAGCTGAAACAAACCCCAGTTATCTCTGTGAGTAGTTCCAGGAGATTTTGTGATCTCCCGCTTCCCAGCCTGGGAGTGTGGGGGGCAATCCTCCTCCCAGTGACCAAATATTCCCTCTGCTGTGACACGGTGGTGGTCCCGAGGGGTCCTAGGGCTAGCTCAGGACCCCCGGGAGCAACACGTGTCAAGAGAACCTAGGTAAAAGAAAGAGGGCTCTCTTCTCCTCGGGATAGTGTCCTTAGGTCTTTATTTCATCGAATCCAGGAGGCGAAGAGGCCGGGAGCCTCCTGAGGACCCCTTTTGAACCCCCAGGGAGGAAGGGGAGGGGGCAAAAGCCCGTCACCAATGGGGTACAGCTTACATGGGGAGAAGAGGCAGGGTCCAGGTAAAGGTGTTTGGTTACAACACCACCACACAGGAGAGACGAGTCCAGACTTGTACAACACAGCGTCCCCCGTGCAAAACCCATCAATAACACATCAATAACCTAACCACACTTGTGCAGTACAACACTGCTGGCTCACCTGGCCGATGCGCCTTGGGCACTGCCATGTTCGTCACCCGCCCTCCGTCCTGAGGCTTGGGGGGCGACGCGGTGAACCTGCAGATGCCCGACTCGGACGGCGTGCTCGAGGTGAGGCTGTCCGTGTAGTCGTTGGTCCCTGCCGTGAGCTGCTCCGAGGAGGTGTCTGATATGAAGCATTCCGTGATGGTGAACTTGGCGTGCCTCAGCTGCTCTTCCATCTTGGCGTGCTCGTAGGCCCTCGCCAGCTCTTCGTACGTGGAGGAGGCACTTTCTGTGGAGACCATGCTGCTCCTCGCTCGATCTAAGCCACGGGAATGCGAACAAGGGGAGAGAGAAAACGTCTGCACAGTCCTTTTTGGGAGGAAAGCCGTGAGCGTAGTATTTCAGAGCAAAGCAGAGAGCCCTTGAAATTATCAAAGTGGTTAAATAAATCTGCTTCGCTGTAAATGCCTGCACGAGTGTTAGTTTAGTCACGAACTGTACAATTACTGATAATCTAAAGTGAAGTCTTATCCCGTGAGCAGCATTAGGTGCCTTAGCATTAAATTCATGTTTCTTTTTATAAAAAATAACCTGTACTACATGAAAAATACTACTTTTTCAATAAAAAACCCCATTTTTCTAAATCTTAAAAAAACTTCAAAAGGTTTCAAACCCACAAACCAGGTTTAGCAAAATAAGAAATGTCTTCTTTACATTATCTGTTTAATAATATGCACCTCAGAAATCTTTCACTGGAGTTATGCACAGGTGAGAAAGGACAGTCTCTTTGTCCTGTTTCTATCATATATATATATNATTTTTTGGAAAGTCCTGAGGACAAAGGTCAAATAGCAAGGCAGTAGCTCTCAGATATCATCTCTCTAGACACCAGGTAAAACACTATCTCATTTCACTCGGAACAAAGGTCTTAAGAGAGCAATATTTGGCAAGTACAGCCTGCAGTCATTCAGGTGCCTTTTTTTCAGTGCTGCTGAAGCTAATGGGGGAATTCATATTTGACACACAGGTTATAATGACCTACAAGCTGTTCTTTTCTGCTGATGAGTTTCTGAGAATATCAATATTCCTTAAACAACACTGTTATTGAAGATGTAAATGGCTACTGATACATTAAAAAGCACTCTGGAAATGCAGGACTCATTTCTGCAGGGACAGAATTGCTGGGCTGTTGCACCCACAGGGTTTCTACTCCAGTGGGCTGGAAGAGCAGAGGACTTGTAAAAGTTCCTTGGGCAGAAGTTGTGTGTCATCACAAGGTCCATGCAATTTCAGATGTTGTTGGTGATGTTCAATAAACAGGCACGGCGTAATAGCTAATTCATAAAAATGGACCTCCTGTAGCAGCCAGAGGCAAGTGTGTCGTTATTGCAAATCTTTATCTTTTTTATTGCGTGCCTGCACCCCTGCATCAGTTTTCATTGTGCACGAAGAACAGTACTCCTGCCACTTGTAAATACGGCCATCCATTATTTAAAATGACAAGTACTTCTGCAATATGCTGTAACTTGCTTAAGATTTGGAGCTGACCAGAACTTAACAGGGTTTCTTTTGATTTTTCCTTTTTTTTTTTCTTTTTTTTTTTTTTCCCTTTCCACCCACAGGAAACATCATTCTCTTTTTCACATTCGATTTGTAAATCAGACCACAGTGATGTCCTTCCAAATTTCTGGTCAGCTGGAAACTCCCAGGAGGCAGCAGTTGACCAGTGCCATAGAGCAGTGCGTGTGAATATCGTGGTCATGCAAAGGTCACAGCTTGGCCCATGAAGCTCAGGACCTGCAGCTTCCCATATCCCATGCCAAGAGGGAGAATATTCCAGAACCAATCTGCTTGAACACCTACTTTAGATTTGATGAAAGTTTATCCAAGCCCAGGGTGAACTTTATGAAACTTCTTGGACTTCATGAATATAGATTGATCAGGAAATTTCTAATGGCCTCTAGCTGGAACATTTGAACTCAGTCACAGCTATGAACTGCTGCCAGGCATTTCTCCTAAGCTCAAAAGCTGCTGCTTTGTAAGCCTGGAATTGTTTCGATAAGTGCTAAATTCTGCCAAATATCAACTGCATCAACCAGCTCCAGAAATCTGAACTCCAGATTGGAGAAGTGATCAAATGTGCACATTAGCTCAATTGATTCTTGAACACATAATTTGGCTACATATGTTTATTTGAAAGTTTTAAACTTCTGAAGCACTTAAATTAAATGGACTCTACTCTTTTCCCAGAAACCAAGTGGTGTAATAGAGCTGCTTTTTGGCACAAGAAAAACCTTCTTAAGCATGATCTAAAGCTTGCTGTCCCTTACATAAATCACCATGAGCTCAAAGGTAGACACGGAGTAGAAAAGTAGGCTTGTTAAAATATAAATTATGAAGTGTGTTTACATAATTGTATGTAGTTTGTCTACTAAACCACACAGTAAATTTAATTTCTGTCCTTTGCCACGCACATTGGAAACTATCCTTGGGTGACAACAGGCTGGAACACATCCAAATGCACTTGAAATCTGAAGTGTCTACAGAAGGGGTTTCTGAGAAGAGATTTGCTATTTATATTTTGATCTGTATATCTATTAGAATTAATCTTAAGAATTTATGATAATTCTACCTGAAGGTTGTCAGCTGGCTGGAGGTATCTATTGACTGCCATTACCCTATGGAAAGAGGGTGAATTATGAAACAATGAGAACTTCAGGCTGTAAATTACTAAACCTAAGTGAAGTCAGATACTCTCTCCTGTACAGAGAACAAAACCAGTCATACTGGTTTTCATGGTGAAAGGCCAGTCACATCCACTGCTTTGTAGCTCTAACACATGATGAACACCTTTCTCCTAAAATCAGGACAGACAGTAGACAATTCCTGCTGAGGAAGCCAGAGCAAGCCTGAATTCGCTTTGCTCAGACTTCCCTTAGAGAAATATTTTACCCTTCTTCTCATTTAACCTTTATGAGATTTCCTTCATGACTGTTCATCTACTTAATAATTTACTCATTTATTTGCCTTTTTTGTTGCTTTTTCAGTGTAGAACAATGGAGAAAGCTTTTTTTTTCCAGTTACAGTTGCATTTATGATGTGAAGGCATCAAGAAGAGATGAGGACTGCAGGCAGAATATGTATTCAGTGTCTCCCCACTTGTCATCTAGAAGAATAAACCCCATGCTGTTTCTCAGGAAAATTCTGGCCAGCTGCTGCAGGATTCAGTGCTAGGAATGGAATTTTACTTGGACTCTAATTCCAGAGGTTTCCCTCTTTTTTTTTTCCCCATTTAAAATGAACATATTAAACGAATGGGAAAATAAAAAATTTAACCTTAATGTTGTTCAAATCCTAAAACCACTCCATATATGACTCAGGGATATTCTGGTTACTAATACGGTCCATTCCTAGTCAAAATCTCCTACTTTTGCTTTTTGGTTCGGGAAGCTACAGGAAAATTTACCACCTTGTCTTTTAAAGGAAGGACATTTCTCAAAGGATGTGTGCGGAATGAGGAACCAGAGGCACAGTATTTGTTATCATTATCACTACAAGCATTTGTGGCACCCCTCATAAATAACCTACAGAAAAAAACCACCCTGGCAAGAAAAGAATAATGACACCCGAGCTCCAAACAAAGCACACCCAGGACCAGGAAGGTCCCTGCAGCTGCTGCTGCCCCGATTTCCCCGCGGGGAGCCCTGCCCGTACCTGTGTCCTGCGAGGGGCTGACGCTGTAGCTGTCGCTTTCCTTGTCCACTGACCCTGCTGGCCTGGGCGTGGGGAGCCTCCAGTCTGTGGTGAGGGTGTGAGCTGATATGGTGGGGTGGGGTCTGTTGAGGGTCCACTGGCTCGCGTAGCGGTTGCGCGCTGCGGGTCCGGTTTTGGCACTCCTCCTCGTGGTGGGGTCTGTGAGGGATCGCAGAGAGGGATTGGGAAAGAAAACAGCCCTGTCAGAATCACAGAGTCCTAGAATGCCCTGAGCTGGAAGGGACCCACAGGGATCATCCAGTCCAAGCCCTGCCCTGCACAGACACCCCAACAATCCCGCCCTGGGCATCCCTGAGAGAGTTGTCCAAACACTCAAGGAGTTCTGGCAGCCTTGGGGCCATGACCATTTATCCAACCACCTCTGGGTGATTCCTGATATCCAACCTAACCCTTCCCTGACACAGATCCAGCCATTTCCTTGGGTCACCAGAGACAGCAGTGCCTGGGCCTTCACTTCACCCTTCCAGAAGGGGATGGGCACTGAAATCATCTTGGTTAAAAAAAACCTCAAACTCAAGACATTCTTTCTGGGGAAAAAAAACATGAACAGTGTTAACGCTGATCATTACCAAACTGCTGATGCTTTTCTAGAACTATTCTCTTTCTGATGAAATTCTACATTTTATCAAGGGTGGAACTGAAGAGCTGAAGGCCCCATCAGTCTTTAATTGACACATTCATTATCCCTTTACTCCAAGAGAACCAGTTCTCCAGAACCAAAACCACTCTGAGAACTGAAAGAGCACAAGGCAAGTAGATTTGGTCAGGGATTTCACACCACGCCTCAAGTGAAGTGCAAGGTAAATTATCAGCATAGGTGTGCCCTCAGAAACACCCTGCACCAGGCATCTGCTCTCAGTTTTTAAACAGATGTGCTCAGAAGTGTGGGGCTATAATTCCCTATTCTGGACATGCTGTTACCATATTGCAATATTGATCAGCTACAGATTCCCAATTTTAACCATGGCCAAGACATAAAACACAAGCTATAATAGTGCCATCAGAGTTTCAGTAGGAACAGGTTCATAAAGATTTGACTGCTTTTAAACAATTAGTAAATTAATACAATTTCTTAAACATCAAAAATCATCTGCTATTGGTTTAAGGTCAGCAATGTTCTACTTCTTAAATTAACTTAGCGATAATATAGTGACCAAGTTTGTAAAAGCAAACTATGTGCCAAAATTGACCTCCTTGAACTTATTAATAAAGAGTTCTGCCCTAAAAGTGAGTCTAACAAAGCAAGTGCAAGAGAAAAAATCATTATGTGGCAAACAGAGAGTGACTACACCAGCACTGAAGTATTTCTCTTCGAAGCTTCTGAAAGGATATCACTAACAATAGAAAGGGTATTAGAAATGAAAAATTCAAATCTATTCAAAATGTTCTTTGACATTCAAATGGTGAAGTTGTCAGTCTTTGAGGTAAGAGACTTTAGCAGAAGAAATTGAAAGAAAAAGCAATACCCAGATAATGACTCTGAGCACTGCTTCTGCCTAAGCATTCCCAGTGAGAATTTGTATTCTATTCCTTCAGAAAAACAAGGCATTTATTTACAAATAATGCTCTGATCCTTCTCCTTTTTTTTTTCCTACAGCAGTGGAAAAATTAGAGCCTGGTGCCATTGATAATTGATCCTCCTGGCAGCGCAGCACAGAGCTGCCTCACGTGGACAACATCCAAATCCGTGCTCAGTGTGGTACAAACCACCACTTGGGAATGTGGCACGTGCCTGTGGTGTGGCCAGGAGTGAGCCTCACTCAAGGGAAAACACGGAGAACAGAAGGAGAGTGCTGGTGGGAACAGCTCTTGGCACAGTGCTGGGGCTGCCTGCTCTGGAGAAGAGAAGGTTTGGGGGGAATGGGGGAATGCCATCAGTGTACAGAAATACCTGAAGGGCAAGAGGACAAGAGCCAAGGTTTTGTCAGTGATGCCCAGTGAGAAGAGCAGGGGCAATGGCCATGAGGAGAAACTTGGGAGCTTCATCCTGAACATCAGGAAACTCTGACGTAACAGAGGCTGAGCACGGGCACAGGCTGCCCACGCAGGTGGTGGGGTCCCCATCCTTGGGGACATTCAGAAGTCATCTGGGGATGTTCCTGAGGAAACAGCCCTTGCTGACCCTGCCTTGAGCAGAAGAGCAGCTTAGTTAGTCTTAGAAGACCAACCAGTGCCCAGATGTTCGTCTGGACCTCAAGCTCTGATCCCGTGACTCGGGAGGATCTTGCCAGCAATGGGAATGAGTCCGGAGAGTGTCTTCCAGCACACAGGAGCTCAGTCCTCGTCCTGAGGAGCAGGAGCTCTGCTCCAGCTGTGCTGTGCCTCTGTAAGGGGCTGTGCCTCTGTAAGGGGCTGTGCAGCACAGCCACAGCAGTTCCAGAGCTGGCAGTGGGATGGAAACACAGCTGGTGCCCTGGTTATGCCAGCTCTGCTGTCAAATGTAACTGGAGAGAGCTGAGGTCAGCAAGGTAAAGGTTCACAGAGCATTTCATTCATAAATAAATAAATAAGGACGAGAGAACAACTCAACAAATGCTGCAAAGGAGTATTTGTCACTCAGTGAATGTGAGCGGGCTCAGACAGGAGGGTCCATAACCTCTGAGCCACCCATCTGGGCACTGCTCTGCTCTTGACCACCCAAGTGGTGGCTCCAGACAAAATCCCATCACCCTGCCTGCAGCAAAGCTGGATTAGTGTCTTAAAGCCAGAGAAAATTACCTGGAAGTCTTTGACTCAGCCCTGTGCACTGCTGCTATCAGATCTGTACTGCTTAATAAAAGTGATGGTGGATTTTTATTTCCAAAGCAGGCCTGGACACAGATTATACTCTCACACATGAGTTAAATCCACATTTAATTTGAAGGAATTCTCTCCCTGGCTGCAGAGGAATGAAGCACAGAACTGCACACAAAAAGGCACTAGTAAGCAAGGTGCTATGAAGTTCTGTGGTATGACACAGGCATGAGGTTTTGGGATGATGCCTCTCTCCTTATTAGAAAATCTAGTCCTCGAGGAATGACCTCAAAAAGCTGAAAGAGCAAAAAAAGCACCAGGGCCAGGACTAGAACACCTATTTTTTGTAAAGACTGGAGTGGAAATGGATTTTTCAAATAATCTGTGTTCTAGCAACTGAGCTTTCAGCGTTTATGTTCACCAAACTCAACAAGTAAATTCTGAAATGGTCAGGGCAGAGAAATAATCCAAGAGTTTTCAGAAATTGAACACTGCAACGAACTACACTTTGGTAAAATTTCTAACTCATAAGTAATCATTCAAGCTAGTATTTTTTTTTTTTGCCCCATTTACATAGATAGAGAACATATTCATAGGAGGAATGAAAAGAATGGCTTGCATCAGTATATTAATTTATGATGGTATTTTAATCACTAGAAGAATAACTTGGCATGAATATATCTGGGAAAAGTAATTTACCATAATAACGAAAGCCAGAAATATAACTTTTTCAGAAAAAGTAATAATGAGAATTGCTTTTCTTTTTTTGCCTGATGGAGAGGTAGGGAGGAAAGTTGTTTTTGAAATATAATAAAGATTGATCACAGAGGAAAAAAAAAGTATATTAGACACTAAAAGCCATTAAGGTAATTTACCCAATAAATTCTTGAAATTAAAATCTAGCATGCATTTGGTTTAATAAAGGCCAGGTATGAATTATTTCAAATTACACCTCCATTTCAGATGCATATGCAATTTCCCCCCTATTGAATCGCTAAGTGCAATAGTTTAAGAAATGTCCTCTGCTGACCTAAATAGATTTCTCTCCACTCTCAGACAGAAGGATGAGGATGCAAATGCAGGAGCAGAGTATTTATTTTGTCATAGCTTTCTCCATTCCAGAAAAAAGCCCATTTTCTGATGTGCTTACTTGTTCCTGGCCGAGCATCAGAGACATCCACCAGTGGCCCTGTGGCTTGTGACACCGACTGGTAATGGACCGTGTGGGTGACAGTCAGGGACTTCTGCTTGGACGTCTCTCCAAAGTCAGCATCAGTGAGCAGAACCGTGGATCTGTCGTCTGTAAGTGGAAAAATGATGAGATAATGAGTGGAGAATGTTGGCTTTGCCTTCTTTAGAGCTTTGCAGTGAGTCCCCAGGCGTTCACAGCCCGGTGACACCTCGGGCAGGGGCTGCTCCCTGCTCTCTGCAGGGCTGGGGTGGCTCTGAAGAGAGGGAGCCTATGGGTTTAAACTCAAAGCCCAGATAAAACTGAAGAATAACTTTCATTTTTCCTGGTGATTTCACCTTAGAGATGTGCGACTGAGGCAGACTGTTAAACACCCTCCCAAAAAGCTGATTTGTGTGTAATCATTTGTGGCCCTAATTCCTTTGTTCCCGTCCTTGGAACACTGCCCTCTTCCCCTTCACTTTCAAAGAGCTCAGATGAGCTTTTCAATAAAATATTCCATTTATTTCTTTTTATTAACATGATTAGCAATGTCCTCAGTGAAACCACCCCTATCTTCCCCAAAGGAGGTCGTTAGGGGGTATTGCTCACTAACACTCTCTCCCCTTTTCCTGCAGAGACAGAATATTGCAGAGGGGATGAGCCTGACCCAGGACTGGTTTTTCTGCAGCTTGAAAGAAAAGTGTGAGGTTAAGCCTGACCTCGGGAAGGAAGAAGAAGTTGAGCACTAACCTTTACTGCTGAGTGGTTCTGCTTCTATTTATTCCCTGTGGGGTAGGATATATTCACCAAATTTCTTCACAGACCTTGATCATTGCAGTGCTATGCAGCACTTGCTTCCTCTTTTTTAGTTATAATTTTTTTCAGTTGTAATCCCTGTATCTTTTTTTTTTTTTTTTGCTCCAAGGAGGAATCTGGTCCACTTGATCATGGATGGTTTCATAGCAATAAATCTTTCACTGCCTTTGTGCTTGCAGAACAACTATTTGGTGTGCTATCAGACTTTCTTTTGCAATCTTTACAGTGTTTTTATCCATTCAGAATTGCAATAAAAGCCACGAGATTTCCTGCTGTGCTGTGCTATAGCTTTGTAATGTGTTCTAAGGGGACTGGCAGCAGTAGGACTTCCAGGCATTTACTAGCCAGCAGAGGTTGATCCACTTCTTTTATGCATTCCTGGGTTTTGTTTCGGATTTTTTTTTTAAACTTGACAAGACACCATTAGGGCGAACAGTTCTGCACAATAACATAACTCACATTTTTTACCCAAAGAAGGCTATAAATAGAATAACATTAGGCATCAAATCACTCTGGCAAAAGATGAGCTCTTATTCAGGTTGGGAATAAAGCCTCTTGGCAGCAAACTCTGTCAAACAGTGCCAAAATCCCTGTTTATTCTGGGTGGAAAGCTGCCTCTTACCAGGGCCCTGATCGCATTGCTGCCCTCCAGGGTCTAAGAGTATTTTCACTGTGACCCCCCCACTGCTCAGCAGCTGCCACTCAAACATTAAAGCTGTCTTTAGGATGAAACCGGGCACAAAGGGCAGACTTTGGGAAGCTCAAATAATGATTTTTCAAAGTCTGTAGGTCTCCTTTGCAAACTTGGAACAGGTAAGGACAGGAGGTACGGAGATGCTGCTCTCAGCTTGCTGATTTTCCTCTCTGGCCACACCATCCCCGTGTGCTGTTACATTATCAGCTTCTTTTATACAGATTTTTATGCAAAAAAAGTAAAGTTAGAAGCCTAACAAGGTCAGTCAGGAGTGTCTTGCCACAGCGTGTGCCCATACAGTCATGACATCAGGCTGCATTTCCATGTTGGGTTTCCAGACATCTTTAAGTTATTTGGGAAAAAAACCAACACCAAACAATTCAATTTCTCGTGACAGTTCAGCTAAGTGCTGAATTCTTGTTTTCTGTTGCATCAAACAGTTTAGATTTGAATTTTACATGGATACACAGAAGCTGAAAACTGATCAAAATGTTGAAATATCATGTGCTATGAACAGGTGGATACAATGTGCAACATGTAAGTTTTAAAAGCTGGCTGTAGCAAATCCTCAGACACTGAGGGTGCAGTTTCAGAATTTCGTTTTCCTTTTAAGTAATGTCAGTGATCCAACTGCCTAGTCAGAGCCAAATGAGAAATTAGAATGAAAATCATAAAACTGCCAGTCCTCAATTACATTTTCTTCAAGAAACTCCTTCCAACAGTTTCATTTCCTAATGTCCTGCATTAGTTTAGATTCTATACTGAGATTACTTTAGTGGGAAATGACTCAAAGGGGAGAACAAAAAAATCAGTTTGGTTTTCAAATTACTTGGTAGCTCTTTTCTCTTGACGTGTGCAGCAGGGGGGGAAAGGTGTGGCGTAAAGGAATTCCACCTAAAAGAACCTGTTACAGTAACCAGGGAAAAAAAATCTCAAGTTTACCAATGGTCTCCATCGTGTCCCTCTCCTCGATGAGCAGCTGTGCTCTGGGAATGTCTATGTGCATCCTCAGGGTTTGCTGCTGCTTATTAAGAGTGTCCGACGTCCTGGTGTTCTTGCTGAAAACAAAAGAGAAGTGAACACGTTAACGTTCAGCCTAAATGAACAGATATTTGCAAACTTCCTCATTTTCGATCTGTCCAGCTCGAAAAAACCCCACGTAACCATAATCAGCAAAAAACACTCATGCATCTGATTGTGCCCTCTTCAGAACAAGTGCATGGTATTAATTTATGGCACGTGGCAAGGCATTAGATGAATGCACAGTGTGGAGGGATGTGGTCTGTCCTCGATCTGTAGGAATCTGAAAATTTCATGCAGCTTTCTTCAAGTGTTGTCATAACGAAATTAATAAAACACCTTTGAAGATGGACCTTTTATTACTCATGAATCTGAGTAAAGCAACACACAGCTGTTCAAACAGGTTGGTAGGAAAATGATGGCTTGAGTAATTTCTAATTGTTTTTTTATCTTTTCATAATTTTTAATTAGCTAAGTTGCAAATATCACTTCGACTGATACATGAAAAAGCAAATTAATAACCAGGCATACTATTAATAGATTGCATAAAATAAATAAAGGCTTTAGTCCCATTGATGCTCCAAGACAAAAATTGCAAATCTTGTTTACATTCATGGATTATGTCTAATTGATTGATGCAATAATCTAAAAAAGAACATAAACCAATTATTCTATCATCATGCAAATTGAAACAACTTCATTTTGAAGTTTGTGTACCAGAAAATGACTTCTTAAATGAGCTGTCTACCAAAAGCAAATGAAAATGGATAGTAAAACTGAGTGCCACAGTCATTCCTAGCACAGAGCTTGCACCAAGAAACCTTCAGACTGTGCTAAAAACCGAGGATTGTTTTGCCCTTTTAGATGTAATTACTCTTTAGATGAAATGAAATATTTGCAAATACTTCACGCAGGGAGGCTGAGGAGACTTGAGACAAATCAGCCAGCAGTGCGATCCAAGTGCTCAGGCTTCAAAGAGCTGTAAGAAATGAGTGGAGACTCATTTTCTAGGGTAAAATAGCTGCAGATCACTCAGTTTAATTCTGCTTTGGCAGTGAATTATTGCTGCTAATGGAATCAGCAGAGGACTGTTACAGCGATCAGCTCGGCTCTTCCGCGAGCGCAGGACTTGATGCAGAGATTAATCCACGTGTGATGAGCCCACATCTCTGGGAAACCTGTGTTAACTTCCTGCTGTGTCTCCATGCCAGCCAGACCTGATTACCTCAGGTTTGGAGGTTCTCCTGGAGTCCTTTTTAGGAGGAATTTTCTAGCCATGTGGTCAGGGATTCTGCTCCAAATCCAAGGGTGAGATCCACAAGTTACACGGGAGCACGTCTCTGATTTTCACCTCCTGGCTTTCCCTGCTCTCGTGGTCCCCAGCATTAACACTATCTATACATCCCAAATTTAATGTCTCTCTTCTCCTGGATGCTTAGATGGTGCTGTTCCCATCGCATACACATGGACAGTTGAAATGGATTCAAACAGGCCACAACTGGTGCCTTATTCAATCATCGTGGAAGCAAATTATCAGGAGAGCCTCCCAAGGCTTCTAGACTTATCTCCATCTCGAATCAGCATAGAATACTCATCACAGGGTCTTACTGAGCACAGAAATTTTCAAAGACATTGAGTACTGTCAAATGCAGATAAATAACACACTGGTGTTCTCCAAGTCTCTGCATGGAGTGGATGCCACTCAAGTTGCTGAAATGTTAAGAGAATTAGAGAGTAATATTTTATCTGCATGCCAAATATGTTTGGATACAGGCCCTAGAAAAGTTGGACTGCTCTGGGCTTGCCCAAGGTCATAGAGCAAACATAGATCACCTGTTCCAGTGCCTCACTGCCCTCTGAGTAAAGAATTTTTTCCTAACATTTAATCAAAACCTGCCCTCTTTCCGTTTAAAGTAGGAAAATGAATTTTTTTTAAAAAAGTTCAATTTCAATAATCCAATAGTTACAGGATACACAGAGTCAGACACATACAGAATCTGTGCAGGACATAACTGAGTCTGGTAAATGCTTCACTGCACCCCTCTGCACTCCCTAGGGATGCAGGAGACAAAGGGATGGAATCAGACATCCTGCTCAGAGAATGCAGATCCCCGAATCCCAGAGCTAGAGCTTCTTCAGAAGGATGAATGCTCTGTATTTCCATGATTAGAAAGTACTCAACCGACACAGGAAGTATTGTTTGGACCACAGGGAGCAGGAGGAGAGTTTTTATCAGATTTGCAGTTTTACTGCTCACCTGACAAGAGAGAATTCCCCTCCCCAATCCTGACTCCAGGGATAGCTTCATGCAAAATACGTGGAAGGTCTTCCAAGCCAGAACGGTAACCCAGGCCACTCTATATTCAGGAATATTCCCTGCTATGCTTGAGAGCCCTTCCTTGCTTTGTGAGTTGTCTCTCCTCCTCCTTGCTGATCTAATTAATTCCCCTGCATGCAGCACTACAGTGACATGGGGTGTCCAAACACGGCACAGGCAGCTGGCAGAAGCAGGAGGGCTGTAGCTGATTAGGATGCTGTCCCATTCTGGCTCAGGGTACTTTGAATTCTTTTTTGCAGACCACAACAGCTCAGCTTTCGAGTTATAAAAAACCTAAAGTGCCAACAGCAATGAAGTGCCTCTAGGGCTTGGAAACAGGGCAAAGACTTTTAAGGTTTCAGTTTTGAAGTTTGGTGTCCAAGTATTCTCTAACCTAAATTCAGGCAAAAAATATTTTAATGGTCTGGTTGATGAGGAGTCCAATGATTCATTCTTTAAAGGGATAAAAAGTATCTATCTTTATTTTTCTATATTTTCAGACATAAAATTCCCAAACATAAGCATGTGCTTCTGTGTATAATAGAATTAATTCCCTCTGGTTCAAAGAATCTCTGAGCTCCAGACTGTCAGGAGACTGCATCACGGAATCACAGAATCATGTCTTTGGTTGGAAAAGACCTTAAAGATCACCTCAGTCCAACCCCCTGCCATGTGCAGGGACACCTCCCACTATCCCAGGTTGCTTCAAGCCCTGTCCAGCCTGGCCTTGGACACTTCCAGGGATGGGGAGTCCACACCTTCTCTGGGCACTCTGTTCCAGTGCCTCATTGCCCTCTGAGTAAAGAATTTCTTCCTAATATTTAATCTAAACCTGCCCTCTTTCAGTTTAAAACCCTTGCCCCTTGTCCTGTCACTGTCTGCCCATATTTAAAGTCCCTTTCCTTTTTCTAAGCCCTTTAAGGTGCTGGAATGCCTCGATGAGACCTCCCCAACGATTTCTTCATTCTGAAGCCTCCCAGCTCTCTCAGTGTTTTGTCATATTCTTTTACTCTCCTGAAGTTTCTGCTTTTGCCACTATTTAAAGCAGGTACTTGGGCAGGTGGCCTTTTGGTCTGAGTCCAGCTTTTATGTATAGTCTGTGGATAAAAGAGCCTTTTCCAGAGCAAGTACGTTGCACAAGGCATTTTGAAAGGGTCCACAGTTTGTTGTAAAAACATATGGGAAACTAAATCAGAATATTTGGGCATAAAAGAGTCTTCACCTTGTGTTCAAAATTAAAAAATTCAGTGAATTGCTAAACTGATTCACAGCGAACTGTTACCAAGAGTGTGGCTGGACTGATGCTTTCAGCCAAAAGAAACACTGAAAAGCTGTGTTTATCCAGCAGCAGGGATTTTTATTTGTGAGTTTAAGGTATCAACAGTGCGTTATGCAGCTCCCATTAAACTGCTGACTTATCCTGCTCCACAGACATTTGACTTACACAGCCAAAGCCAGCGACTCTCAAAGCAAAGACTAAAGCTTTGTTTTTAATCCGCTTTACACACACTCATGAAAATCTCCTCAAAGGGAAAGATACACAAAGCTCTCTCCAGGCCTCACACCTTCCTGCCAAGCAGGGAATCATCTTTTCTGCCCTCTCCCCAAATACCCCCTTTCTTGACATTTTTATCTTAGCAGATTTTGGTGAAATCTAAAAGATAAAAAAAATATCAGGGGCTTTATAATATGTGATTGTTGCTTTGGAGAGGGCTTATTATCCTTTGGTTATTCACATGCTACATCTTCAGGGATATCTGGTGACTGTGGATAGCTCAGGTTTTGGTTGAAGTTATTTCACAGATTTGTCACAAATGAGAGTTCAAGTTCTGGCATGTCTGCAGATGTAAGCCTATATCCCCTACTTCCTCTGAAGTTCTGATCTAACAGTCATTTGCCTTTGTTCAAACTTTTAGAAAAGAAATATAAAATATGCTTATGTAATAAAACCAAGATTATTTGTTAATAAATGAGATGAATGTGAGAGGAACAGCTTGATGATCATAGTTCAACGCTGGTGAAAGGAAAAGCCAAATGAAATGGTGGCAGATGAGTTACCTTGAAAAACAGCTCTGAACTAAAGACTGAGAGGGGACCAGGCTGCTCTCTGAGCACAAAACTTAGGGAGGAAAAAACTTCCTTAATTTGAAGGTCACCATCAGCAAAGGAAAAAGTGGGTAAAACGTGAGCACTTTTGCTGGAAGTTTGGTGAAGTTTGCTAAGTGACACAGAAGTGAGGCTCTGAAATGGCCCTGCAGAAGTGGCAGCACGGCTTGGGAAGCCAACCAGGGTTAGGGCGAGCGTCACCAGTTTTGCAGAGGGGTTCTGAGTGGTTGTCACTGGGACTGAAGGTCTCCATGCAGGGGTTTCAGCCAGTTCTTGCTGGGTTTCCAAAGGGAACAGAATTGCTGCGTGTGCTGATCCGTGCTGTCTTCTGTGGCACCAGAAAGCGCCAGGGCAAACGTTCCTGAAGCTGCTGAATCCCACAGTTTGCTGCCACGGGCAGACAGGGAGCGGATGACCTGGCCTGCGTGACCAGTCCTGTTAACATCACTGGGCTTATTCAGATATGATGGCATAGAGCTGAATTCACACCAAACCCATCTGTCACCATGTCTTTGCTGAGTGTATTCTTACAACAGAAGTGAAGTTTACCATGGGTGAGGAAGTTAGGAGTGTGGTTCATGTGGTGAAATATCTATGGCATTCTCAAATTTGTTGCTTGAATATAAAAAAATATATTTTCTAGCAACCCAAAATTCATTTGAACTCAAAAATAATCCCTTGGCAATCCTAGTTTCAAATACATGCAGCAGTTCTAAAGTTCAGTATTTTCCCTAGACAAAACAATAAACATTGAAGATATGAAATTTCCATCTTTGAAAGAATTGTGGTGCCAGAATAGTCATTATGATGCAATTCAACAACTGAATTAGATTTCTGAATGCTGAGCTGATGGAACAGAAGTGAAAAATAATAAATGGATTTACCTGCTCTTTTATACTTTTGGGTATAAGCAGCTAACAACTGTGAATTACATAAACAGAGCTGCAAAGTTTAGAGATATCCACAGCCAGAAATTTATTGCCTTTAATCAGATGATCTCTGAAGAGCAATTACTTTGATACATATTATGAAAATGTTTTTCAGAGTAGGAAATATGTCCAAATGGACCTACATAACTTCTATGATTTAATCTACTAACACAAGTTATCAGCTTTTTTATCATGGTAGCCCCTCACGCTGTCCACAAAGTGTCTTCTTTCTCCCATGTCTGACCATCAATGCATCATAGTTCTTAGACGGTGTGTTTTGGAAAAGGGTTTAGGAATAAAAAGTTTACTTCTCCGTTTGTCCCTACAACAATTCTTAAATGTGATGCTATAGTTGACAGACATTTTTCAATTTAAAAGAACAATAAAATGAAACCTGTTCTTACCTCATAAGCATTTCGGCCAAACTCTTTGCATCTAGAAGAAAACAGGAGAAATGTCATCACAAATGAAAATCTATTTGATAGATGCATTGTTAGCAAGTGATTTGAGTCAGCCATGTGTAAGACCACTGTTTCTCAGATCACTGGCAAGAAAAAAAGTGTCTGAAAGTCCCTACTTTTGTTGAAATTGCACTGCCCCAAACAGCCTTGTTTAGTTCCTCAGTAGCACCAAAGATGATTAGAGAAATAAAAGTTATCATTGGCTTAACTAGAAAAAACTACATAAATATATTAGAAATAGGAACAATTTAACAAATAACAGGGATCTCAGTTCCTTCGTGCCATGGGTAGCAAATGAACAGGTGAAGGAAGAAGAAAGGTGAAAAAATAGAAATTTTGATATCCATGTCTGGGCAGGAGCCAAAGCCAGGCTGGATGGGCAGTTGTCAACCTGTCATTTCCAAACCAAATGTAATTGCACGGACATCTGAGCAAGGGAGGTCTCCAAGGAGTTAACTTAGAATCATGGAATCCCTGAGGTTGGAAAAGACCTCCAAGAGTCCACCCCGTGCCCGATGCCCACCTTGTCCCCAGCCCAGGGCACTGAGTGCCACCTCCAGGCACTCCTTGGACACCTCCAGGGATGGGCACTCCAAACCTCCCCGGGCAGCCCCTGCCAATGTTTGACAACCCTTTCCATGAAGAAATTCTTCCTAGTGTCCAGCCTGAACCTCCTATGGCACAAACTTGTTTGGTTGCACTCAAATATGAATATTTTTCCACTAGCAATAATTCAAAGTTACTGCTGGGTCTTCTGAGCTGGGTCTACACACGAAAGAGAGGATGGTTTATTCCCAGCCCTGCAAAATGAGACACTGCTGAAGGGAAAATATTCCTCCCGTTCTTGTCACTGCTGCTATTATTAGCAGAAAATCCTTTGGGGCTATAATTATTTCAATACTTATCAGTTCAGAAGACAGCCGAAGTTTGGTTTTTCAGGTAGGCTTCTGTAAAACTTGATCAACATAACACACTAATTTCTGTGGTATCATCCAGCAAAACCAGGCAGCTCTGCTTTGTTCTCCTGCAGTCTGCTGCTAAACAAACTCACTTAAAATGCTGATTCCCGAGTCCTTAAGTTTATCACACAGCAACAAAGCAGCCTTTTGTGCAATCAAGTGAAGCAAATCTCAGAAGAAAACAATTCCAAGTTCTAAGTCTTCAAACAACTCTCTTCTATGAAACTTTACATTTCTTCTTTTATCTGCTTCTTGTAAATCTACCGGCACCTGCCAAGACATTTACTGAATTTGTCTTTGTTTTCTCCATCCCACCTTTTTTATTCCTCAGTCACCTCTTGGCTCTCCAACACCTACAGCAATTTCCTTACTTGTGATCCTATTAAATATCCTGCCTTTAAAATTCCAAGGATGCCGGCAGAAACAAGCCACCATTTTAACACATCTCTATAGCTTGTGTTCTACTGATTTTTAAAAGGAATGGACAGAGGGCTCTTTTTATTCATTAAAAAACTCAACAAAACCTTTTTTATCCACTTTTCTGCACTGTGTTTATCTGGCACAGTGCCAGCTTGCCTCTCCTAAGCTTTATTCCTCTCCTCCCACTGGAGAAGCTGGAATTCTGTGCTCCCTCTAGGTCTGTTTGCTCCACTCCTCTGTTTTAAACCTTCCTCTATCCCTTTCCAGCACAAAGCATGGAAGATTCCTGGTGGAGGGAAGGATGGTTCATCTGAGGTGTCTCATCTAAACCCAACAGTGCTCCACTTGGGCACTCAGAATTCCTATTTTTCACTTGGAATGAGATTGTCTTTGCCATTAACCCTTGCAAGTGGTAGTGTGTAGTAGATGACAATATCTTTGCCATCAGTCATAAACCAAAAGATCAACACCGCTGCTCCCAAATGAGTTTTGTTACTGACTTCTAAAAACCCAGGAAGGAGACACAGTTCTGTTGAAGAATACAAAAAAGCCAAACAAACCCAATACAGTAATAATAATGATGCTGGTTGCAAGTAATGGGGGCTCTTTTTCAGCAAATTTTATGATGCTTCTTGCTATTCCAGCAGCACCAGGATCATGAAGATACTGCACACATTCTCCCTCTGGCACACATAATCAGGGTGGTTTAATATGCAAATACTGTTTTCATTCAGCCAGCAGCTTTTTGAAGCAACTGCTGCCTCCTTAAGTGGAGTCTGTGGATATTTGTGCAAGGAATTCACAATGCAAAAAAAAGCTGAAGGGACAAAGTTGACGATTATGACAATGTACTTCAGTTTGCTTTTCATAACTTTTTAATCAGGTTTAAGTGGCAAACGACCTCCCTCACGTGTTCTTGGGTGCTGCCCAGCACACAGATGATTTTCACCTGCATCTGGAAAAAACTCACACCAGTTCATGCATGTGGCATGTAAGTGCTCATTAACACATGCTGATTCTTGGTTAAAGAGAGGCACAGGAAATTGTGCACCTTCAGTCAAAAATAACATGAGGCATCAGCAATACCATGTTATGTGTCAAAAGCTGAATGAGGAAGTACTGAAGGGAAAAGCTCTGTCAGCTGAGTTTAAATGTGCTAATTAGCCAAGCAGATTGTTCAAAAGGTGAGCAGCACTGCTGGAGTTAATGATGGGCACACAGGTTGGCGTGGGATGGGACTAAATCAAAGGTGGCAGGAAGATAAAGGGCTCTTGTGCGTCTGTCAAAGCAAAACCCAGAAGCCTAAATGTAGCTGAATATCACAGAATCATAGAATGGGTTGGGTTGAAAAGGACCATAAAAATCATGCAGTGCCACCCCTGCCATGGGCAGGGACACCTCCCACTGTCCCAGGCTGCTCCAAGCCTCATCCAACTGGGTTTGGATACAGGGATCCAGGGGCAGCCCCAGCTGCTCTGGGCACCCTGTGCCAGGGCCTGCCCACCCTGCCAGGGAGCAATTCCTGCCCAAGATCCCATCCAGCCCTGCCCTCTGGCACTGGGAAGCCATTCCCTGGCTCCTGGCCCTGCAGCCCTTGGCAATTGTCTCTCTCCATGGTTCCTGGGGCTCCTTCAGGCCCTGCAAGGCCACAGTGAGCTCAGCCCAGAGCTTCTCCTCTCCAGGCTGAACAATCCCAGCTCTCGCAGCCTTTCCTCCCAGCAGAGCTGCTCCAGCCCTCTGCTCATCCTGGTGCCTCCTCTGGCCTCTCTGCAGCAGCTCCACGTCCTCCCCGTGCTCGGGCCCCTATGACAACATCGTGTCCAAAACATGAGCTCCAGGAGAAATGTTACTGTCACAAACCAATGACCAGAGATTTTAATGTGCATTTCCTCTTTTGATCAGCAAATTGAGAACACTTCCTAAAACGAGCCAGCATTCTTGGCGGTGTCCTATCATCTCCCAGCTTTCAGGTGGTGAAAGCAGGGCTTGGGAAGGAGGCAGAGATGGGGATGATCTCTGCTCCAGCCAAGCATCACTTCAGTGAAAAAGCCACAGCCATCACTTTCCTTTGCTGGGGCAGCCACCTTTAAAATTCGTAACACACTTGGGTTTGCCCCCTGGGAAATCAGGGACAGTGATAGAGTTTTAAATTGCATCTTGCCACTCTTGAACTATCACGCCGTGCTGATCCTTTCTGCTTGTGTTAAGGTGAATTGGATTTAAAAACAAAGGGAAAACTATTGCAGGAGTAGCAGAGCTGGGTTAATAGCCAGGAGAAAGAGCATTAAGCCATCAGGCTTCTCTTTGAGAATATCTGCTGACCTGCTGAATGGCTGCATGAACCCCAGCAGCCAAGTGACCTTATGTTTGTGACCTGGCTGGTGGAACTACTAAACTGGGCAAAAATCAGGACTTTGCTGACAACTCTGCTTTCTTTATAAAGGAGGAAGAAAAAATGTTAAACTGTCCCTACATCCAGACAAGTGGTAAAAGGATCAAAACTGGAGACTTCTGTTCTTATGCTGCATTTGCCAGCAGAGATGGGAACTCAAACCCATTGTCCATAAGCAGAGATACAAATGTTTGCATGCAGAGCACGCTGCAAATAAACCTGCAATTCCCACTCCTCTTTGTTAAGCAGGTTCAAAAAAACCCCACATCTGCAGCCACAAAAGCAAGACTTACATCTGAAACTTGCACAAATTATTTTAGAAGGTCCCACTGTGGAGATTACTCTTTCTGATCTAGACTAGAGGAAAGTTGGTAGAGGGGAATCCTGATTGAGGAAAAATGAATATTGTGCCTCAAAGAAACCCCAGCAGATCATGCCCACCGAGTGATAATGTGGTATTTCACTTTCAAAAATTATATGAAAGTTAACCACAGCAATTACTAGAGCAAACCATTTGTATTTTAGTTAGGACATCAGAAAAACTTGCACACATTTGTTTCAGTGAACTTAGTAAGGAGTTCTCTGGAACAGCAATGCTTATTGTCAGGAAAATGTTTAGAACATGAAGTAACTTCCAGAAGAGCAGAAAATGTCTAACAGGGGATCAGTCTTCAAAAAGAATGAGCAAAAAAAATTCTGAATTACTGAAGTCCTATCAATCTGATCTTGGCAAAGCACAAAATAATAAAAAAAATTGAATGAAGCCTAATGAAACGAATTAAAAGGATAATTGAGGCCAATCAATACACACTTGTGGTCAAGCAGCCATGTCGAACAAAGTGGATTCTTTAAATGGGATTAAAATTTACTGAGAATTAATGACATTGAAAAAAACTTTCACTGTGATATGATTAAATAACAGTAAAAGACCACATTTATATTTCTCTAAAATAAAGTTTTGGTTACTCAAAGAATTTTATCAGAAAGAAGCATGATGTAAAAATTAACACAGCAGCCATTTTACATGGAATTCAACACATTCAGACCCCCGTTTTAAGCAGAGAATCATTATTCAGTATTTTTTGTCTGGGACGTTTATCAGTGGTCTGGAGTAAATAAAATAATATCTGATAAAAGTTTGAAAATGACACAAGAATTTGGTGGCTAAAATATCAGGAAAATGCCAGATCACTAAGAAAATAATGTGGATCGTAAGGTCATCTATCAAGAACACAAACCAGGGCTGTACAACGGGGAGGTTCTCCTGTTGCAGAGCAATCAGAGAAATGGCAAATGATCTCGATGGATAAAATGTCAAGGATGTAAATGATGGGAAACCTACAGAGGAGAATAAAAGTATATTAATCTGTTTCATTTACCAATTAAAACATTAGGGGATGACTTGGTTACCACCATGTGGAAAGAATATCCTCGGAGACTGAAAATGATACAAAAAAGAACTTCTGTACTGTAGAGAAGTAAAACAGGACCAGATGGGGTGTCGAGCTGTAGCTTGACAAATTCAGATAAGTGAGACACAACTTTTACAGAAATGATAGTTAAATACTGATTACTTTTATCAAAAGTACTGAGGAAATCTTTTCCACTGCCTATATTTAAGTGAAGCTCTGATATTTTTCTAAATTCCTCATTTCTGAGAGGAAATAATTCAGAGAAATCTTATGTTATGCAAAAGCCATCCTGGTCAGTGATCATCAGCCTTCCTTAAGGGACTGTAACCCAAGACTCTATGAATACTTGTAAATTAACCATGAAAAAATAATGTGCACAGACATCATTTTCTAGAGCCAAAGGGCTCGAGATGTCCTGCTCATTACTGGATGGAATTCCACAGTATTTCCAAGAAGATATAATACTTTCTTTTTCTTTACCACAGATTTGTTTGTTTGTTTGTTTGTTTTTGTTTTTGTTTGTTTGTTTGTTTGTTTGTTTTGTTTTTTGGTTTTTTTTGGGGTGGGTTTTTTTGTTGTTGTTGTTGTTGGTTTGTTTGGTGTTTTTTTTTGTTGTTGTTGTTGTTTTTTTTTTTTTAATGAAAGAAAACCAAAACTGGGGAGGTAAATGGCTTAGAAGGTTTTGAAGAAAAAGTGATTATACAAGCTAAAGCATCCAGATGTTCTGATTTCCAGGGCTGTGTATGAACCATAAGGTTGGTTGTCCTCTTTAATATATGAATTTGCCCATGCCCTCTGTGGTTTGTTTTTTTTTTTTT